>APFE030650102.1:0-23133 GCA_000404065.3 Pinus taeda | reverse complement strand
GTGAAAAAATTTCAATCTGAGATGTGAAATGATTAACTGAGAAAGGGGAGGGTTGGGCAACAAAGTTGCCAAAGAATGATTCTGATGAATAGTTGCCCAAAATGTTGTTGTTGAAAGCCACAGGATGGTTTTCCTGTTCAAAATCGGTAACTGTATGGGTCATATGTTTTTCTCAGTCTATCTTTATTTGATTTGGCTTACCTTTATAAGGAAGCCACATGTGTGACCAATCAGTAGAAATGTACCCATGTAATTTTTAATTTTTTGGACCAGTCTCTACTCAAAATCAAACCGTAAAACTCAGGTATATCGGCTATAAGAATGTCAATACTTTGTACTATTCTGGGGTCAGCCGACAACCTGATGGTTACAGAATTGATTTCTCCAACAACCTGTACCTTAGTTCTGTCTAATTGAATAATATGTATGGCAGACTTCTGGGGCTCTATGTTCAATTTGGAACAAACTGAAGCTGGCATTATGTTAGAAGATGCTCCTGAATCAATTAAAGAGTTGTGTAGATTTCTGTTGTAGATTTCATAAGTTAAGAGAAATGGTGGAGTATGAGAGCTTGACTTGTCCCGGATTAGGACTGAATCTGTAGCTTCAACCATACCTGGAGGGGATTGACCTAAATTATTAGCAGCTTTTGAACTAGGAAGGGGAGTAGAAGGAACATCATTTAATTCTTTAAGAAGTAACTTTTGTTGATGCTTTAGCTTGCTAAGCTCAAACATGGTTATGTTGGCTTTGGTCTTTTTCATGTCATCAACAATGTTGTATTCCATTGAGTCGGATACCACTAACATCTTAGAAGTTGAAGGAGAAGTAGAAGTTGAGGGCTGGTTTTGGGGGACTACTGCAGGTGGTTTCTTTGGAGGAACTTTTACTTTTGTTATAGTAGCACCTGCGCTCCTTTTCTTTGAAGTTGCCTGGACAGGTTCAGAAGTACTTTTACTCCTGGTAGTAACTGGGAAGGCTTCTTCTTCATTATTAGTATCAGGATCAGGGAGTATGAAATCCCACATTCCATGACATTCAGCTACATCTTCTTCATTGTCAGATGGTGGTGTTGCTTCTTCTTCTTCTTCTTCCTGGTCAGAATCTGCATTAGATATGACATTAGGTGGCTTTGTTTCTGTTTTCTTATAAGTCCTAAAAGGTCTTTTGTTTGAGGTTTCGGCCACCTGTTTCTTTATATCAATCATTTTGTTGGATAATTTTTTCAGGACCTTTTGCAATCCTTCCATGTCATATGGATCTTTTGGGTTTTTCTTCTTGGAATCTTCTTTAAAAGAAACTTTCTTAGCTTTTCTATCTTCCAAGGCAGCTTTCTTTTCTAAGGAATTGATGCGTTTTTCCACATCAAGTGCTTCTTTCATGTTTTTTGCTAAGGTAGGTTTCCCAGCCCGATCTACGAATATGGCTATATTGGCAGGTAGGGCAGTGATATACCATTCGCTCCGTATTTGTTCACTTGGTTTGGAAGATGTAGGGATTTTGTTAAGGAGTTTATTGAAGCGAGCATTAAATTCCTTTATGGGTTCCCTATGTTCTATTCTCAGGTTGGAGAGATCGTTAATCAGAGTTGCTAAAGATCTATCATCTCCATACTTAGTAAGAAACTGCTCTTGGCATGTAGCCCAACTGGTAATACAACCAGAGGGTAGGGAGAAATACCAGGATCCTGCTGATCCTTGCAAAGTATAAGGGAAGAGTCTGACAACAACATCTTCTTGCGTTACCCCTTTTAAGTTGACCGACAACATGAAATTATTAATGTGTTCTTCGGCCTGAGTTCCATCATCTGGATTAAATTTGGGGAGCCATTTCTCAGGAGCATCTGGTAAAGGATGCAATGGTGCGGGCATGTTGACCGCACCAGGTCTGGTCCATGGATCTACCATTGTGATTCCAGATGTATGCGAAGTAGATGATATTGAGGGATAAGCAGATTGGGATGTTGAGGCTACTATTCCCTGGTGGACAACAATATGTAATGGAGGAGTGGGTGGTTGACTTTGCAGATGGGGAGATGAAATGGATGATGTGGAAGAAAGATCTCCACTATCAGACCCTTCCGTATATCTCTTGGCCCTTTTCCTTTCGGGTAGAGGGAACTCGGTGGGTTCTATACCAAGTTTTCCACTTTGGAGTCTGGTAAGTGGACGAGATAAATTGAACTGCGAAGTCACACTGCTTTGTGATACCTCAGATTTCTGTGGTGAAATCGAGAAGCTCTGAAGTTTGTGGATAAGAGACTGGACTTCAAGGGATTCAAGACTTAATTGTTTTGGAGTATAATGGGTGTGAGCAGTGGTGGTTGATTCCTGTTGTTCTTGATCGTGTGTTGGAGATCCAGCATGCGATCGAGAAGAACTTGGAGAATTGGAGGGAGAATTACTCTTAGAATGGCTTGCAGGCTGGTGTTTGCTTTCCATTCACAGTCAGGCCCTCCTTCTACTGCCAAAAATGTTGATGCCTCGAAAATCACTGCAAAAACATTGGGGAAACCACCCGGTCCGGACCTTAGTACAACTCATTTTCCGTTTGGGATAGTGGCTCCGACTGGGGATGATGGGACCAGTTTCCCAGTAATAGATAAAATGGGGATGTGTGAATGTTTTATAAGTAACACTAGGGATAGGCGAAAGACTAATACCATTAACAAAATATAAAGAAATGAAACTATCCCGGGAATCTATTAAACTCTAAAGCATAGATTTTGATGCTCTATATCTTAAAGATAAGCATATAGATCTCTATATCCTTAAGACATAGATATTGAATTATTTATGATTGTTGTGCTTAAATAGTTAAGCGCAGCGATTTAAAGCGATATTACTACACTTTGCGCATCTATATCATTAACATATACATGATTGAAAGTAAAGGCATATCATATAAATATCCAATAGTGGAATGAACAAGATTAGCCGTTATAGCGCATGCATACAATTAACAATAGCAAGATAATAACATAACAATTCACATACAAAGAATGACTTCAGACAAAGATAAAAGTACCATTTGAGCTGTAGGCCGATCTCAAATATCAATCGCTATGGATGGCTTTTGCTTTAACACATAAGCATTCCTCAATCAACGACAATAGTGCACAATTGGATCAAGCAATTTCTCCATTAAAGTAAAAGCATCTGGCCGAGTTTCATAAAAGAATAAAGGCTGAAGCACAATAGTGCAAACTTCAGTCTGTTAAGTCTTATTACATAATTTTACGACCCTTTCTAAAGACATGAAAGGGTCTATAAATACTAAACTAATCTAAATATCTACAAAACAAAATGCTAATTATTCTGATATCAATAACTTCTTGTTGCTATTTCCACTGGCAATCTGAGGAGCTGGAAGATGACTCATTCTGTCGGTTGTTTATCTTTCAACCTTAGTTGATTGATGGCAAGCATTGGCTCAATCTCAGGAGGTTTGTTGATCCGTGAACTGAGCTGGGCGGCAAAGGTGGCATCTTGGATGTCGGGGATCATGCATTGAACGACATCGGTTAAGCATTTGAGGGCGGCTCTTTGCTCACAAGGCTTGATAAGGAAATGCCAATATGTTTCTATGCTTAAACTGTTAACCCCGGCGATTAACCTTCCTCGGTTTTCTAACTCTGGGTAACATGTTTGTTCCAATGGATTTGTTGTAGTTACCTTTCCGGGTGTACACTGGGAAACAATGTTTGCTAATTAGAGTGTATCATTAACTAGATCAATCAAATTGTTAGAAGTCAATGTGCACCTTGAAGCTACCCTTTCTGCCTTCAATACCTGTGTATGCCATTCTGTGAATAATATGTTCTTATGAACCTCAAGTATTCTTGGCAAATTGGAGTCTTTTCCCTACTTTGAATCTTGCCATTCAAGGTGTGCTGTGATAGCTTCATCGGCTTGATTCAATTCATCTCTTGCCTTTTCTACCTGTTCATTCACAGTTGTAGTTAACTCGCATAGTGGTTCTGCTTGAGAGAGGTATTGAGCCAATAGTTTAACTTGTGCTATAAGCGCATTGTTGATTAACATTGCCTCTTTTCTAAATTCCATTATCTGCGAGTCTTCTTTAATATTATCCAGCTGCGCTGTAATCTGGGCGATATGCTCATCTTTGGTCTTCAATAGTTGCTCATTTGTTGCTTTTAATTGTTCCAAAGCCTCCTTTAACTCATTCTGTTTATGGATTGCTGCCTGATTGATGTTCTGTTTCTCCTCCTCCCATTGCCTAGCCAATTGGCCATTTATTTGTTGTTGTTCTGCTAATTGTGCCTGGGTTTGTGTTACCCTTTGCTTTAGATCTGCCAACTCTTTTTGCAAAGTGGAAATTTCCTGATCTTTAGTCTTTAATAAAAGACTTACCTCTGATGCCTTGTCGATAGTAGCAGCTGAATAAGCTCCAGCATACTGTGACAGTTTGGTCAGGTCATCGGAGGGATCCCGTTTCTCCTTCCACACTACATTGCCCATGACTGTTTGTTCGGGAAAGATGGAAGGTTGATCAAGCCTTTGTCTCTTTCTCGATCGCTTTACCACGGCTCTATGCTTTGGGCTGTAGAAGACATTCAAAGGAGGAATATCTTCCACTTGTAGAGTGATTTGGTCACTAGGACCTTTCGGAATTATTTCCACATCTTTCGTTTTAGGTGTGCCGCTGGTTACGCTTAAAGCCTGAGATGAGATTTTATCCTGTACACTGCTGCTTTTAGGAGTATTAGTACTCTGTGAGTCTTTACCTCCACCGATAATGGTGCTGAAATGCTGCCATTCCTTTTGTAATTGAGGATCTGTGACAACACATTTATTAGTATCGGTGGTGGTTTGTTTAGACTGGGACTCCTTAAGCAATTGTTCTTGTTTTTCCCTCTCTCGCTGCTCCTGTTCTTTGTGCTGCTTCTCTGCCTCTTCTCTTTCTTTCTGCCATATTTCTGCCTGCTCTCTTTCCTTTTGCTGCCTCTCTGCCTGCTCTTGGCGCTGTCTATCTTCCTCTTCTTTCCTCAAGCGCTCTTGTTGTTCTTGCTTCATCTTTTCCTCTCGATCTTTCTTTTGTCGCTCCTCTTGCTCTTTATTATTGGTCTCTGTTGTAGCAGGAGGTTTCTTTATCTGCTGTTGGCCAGGCTCGCTTGATGATGCTGCTTGGGCTGGCATTAATAAATCCAGAGGCAGAGTTTGCAACCTCTGTTCTCTGAGTTTATTAAACTCAATTAACCCTTCATCGTTATATCGCATCTTGGCGAGTTGTCTGACCTGAAATATCGATTCGGCTGATTTGAAAATATCATCAAACATGTCTTCTTTATGATCGAATAATGCTAATTTAGCATGTTCCAAAGCAGCATATGCCGTTCGCTTTGGGTCGTATAGCCTATTTGGAAGTGTAGCAAAATTTAAAGCTTGAATCTTCATAGCTTCTTTTTCTGCATGTTTTAGATCATGTAAGGTGAAGACTCCACATCTTAATGGGAAAGTAGGCCAGCCCCTTTTCTTCTCCTTTTTAAGAGTCTGGGTGGTGCTTTCCGCTGTAATTTGGTAAGCAATCTCCCTTGCTAACAGTTTATCAGGGACATATAAAGGAAGGACATGAGGGTGGGCTTGGCTGCCAAAGACTCTAATATAAGTGAAATATTCTTCTCCAAACCAACTACCCACCGCAGGCAAATCAAAAGAGGCTAGGTAGGATATCCTCGGAATAGGCTTATCAAAAATTGCATAATATACAGGAACCATGAAACCATTGCAAATCTGATACATGTGGTTTTTATAAGATGTTTTCCACATCTTGCAATGATAAATATGAATGGGTGAGGGGTCCTGTACGGTCCACCTCCAGCCAAGAATAGGGAATTCAGAATTAAAACACAAAGTATCCAAGATATATGCACTGTAGTAGAACGGGGGAATTTTCCTCTCAGTGACTCTAGTTTTGTTCCTGAAGTCACTAACAACTAATGCCAGCTTATCTGAAAGAATAGTGGCCCAATCCATAATAGTGCTGTTTACTGCCGCTTCCATGAGAGGAACCATTTCAATGGTAAAAACAGCAGAGTCATGCAAACCCCACATTCTACACATCATTATACCGGCATAGCAATAAGGAGAACACAAAGAGGCGACTGAATACTTACCGGAGGATTCATGTTTGTGTTTATTTGGATTCTGCCTCCATTCCTTAATAGGTTCAGACTCGACCTCGTATTCGCTTGCAAATTGTTTCAGAAAGGCGCTATTATATATCTTCTCTAGCTTAGGCAAATGATACATTTGCCTTAGATCTTCAAGCTTAAATGACCCAAAAATTCTCCCATCCTTTGTGATGAAAGTTCTATCCTTGATGGGGATTTCTTCAATTGCCCATTTCACCACATCAGTATACGGGAGAATTTTCTCCTTTGCTGCAATTCTATGGAGGAAGGAATATGCTAAATCCTTAATAGAACCTTCCGACTTTTTAGGTGAATCCGCGGTAGCTTCTTCTGCTGTCTGTGTTGGTTTTTCGGCCTCTATCAAATCATAAGTTCCTTGCCAAGTTGTCCTGGCTAGGCCTGCGCAAGTTGTGTCGGATATTAAGCCTTTTTTGCTATTTGGTGCTGATTGCCCTGCAGCTGGTGGATTTGAAGCACTTGCAACCTTCTTGGACTTTTTACCCATCATGTTTGAATCCTTTTGTAGAACTGTATTCTGCACAGAGAAGAGAATTCGGCGTAACACAGAGATAATAGTAAAAACTCAGAGTTGATAGCAAAATATAGAAGATGAACGTTAATATATTCTGCTTTTATCGAACAGCGCGGAGACGATCTATAGGCAGATCTCAGGACAGGGATTTATTAAGTAACCGTATAGGGCCTGCCACCTTATAAATGCCCATTATTCCCAAATTTGGTTGAAAATCTCTTAAAGCATGCGATGGGCGTATGGGCGGCCGAGTAGGAGTGATTATGCCTTAATTATCAATAAATTGGGCTCTCCAATCACTTTAATGGCTTTTGTATTGAGAACCGTGCCTTATCGCATTGCATCGGAAGGTAGCGCATGAATGGTTTTAACAATGATTTGAATATCGCCGATTGCCGATTGCGATATCGCATCGGCGAAAGGCATATATGCATTAAGGACGAGACAAGAGGATCGCCGATTGCCGATTGCGAAATCGCATCGGCGAAAAGGCATATGCCCATATGTTTAGAAAAATAAAGGAACGGGGCCAATTGCGATATCGCCAATAGCTTTATCGCATCGGGGCTTTACCATGCGATGTATTAGTGGTGCACATAAGGGGATTGCCGATTGCGATATCCCCGATAGCTTTATCGCATCGGGGGAAGGCCATATGTCATTTGGTGCGTTTTACATTTTTTGCGATATGCGATCTTGCGATCGCTTTATCGCAAAATCCTTATATTCGCTTTATTTCCGCTTTTAAATAAATATTTCTTTTAAGGTTCATTTGTAGGTGCTCCTTTGATTATCGGACTTTTTAGAAAGAAAAGTTTTGATATCAATTTTATTTCTAAAGGGACCCATTTCATATTTTAATGTTTTTGTGAATAACAATCATATGAAATGTGGGGTTGTTTGCAAAGCACAACAGGTATGTAGATCTTCAAGCAAGAGTTGGGAATCATGACCTAACTTCTGAGGGATTCCCTTATTATGATGGGGCATTCACTCACTCTACATGCACATTCCCTATTAGTAGGAACCTTCCCTCCATATATCATTTCTTTTATTTTGTTTCCTAATTATCTACTACTGCTTTTGACTTTATTCTAGTTCCTTACAACTCATTATTATGTCATCTCATGAATTATAATACTTACCAAGAGGTAATTTTACAGTGTATGCATTTCATATTTTCGTACTCACAAAAGCCTACCCACTTAGAGGTATTGTGTGTGACCTACTTTTGCATTTTAACCATGGATAACTGCTACATTGATGGGATTGATACCTCTTATGCTCCATACAAAGGTTCTTATATGTTGGATTTATCTATGTTGAGTCACTCTACCTTAGCCTAGATGTATAATCTCCTTAAGATGTTTATATTTGAAGTAGGGTCTCCTATTTCCTCCTCCCTTGTCTTTAGCCTTTGGTCATTTGTTTAACTTTACTAAACCCTTTGGAGCAATCAATTTATGGGATTTGTCTTAGGTTTTGTTCCCTTAATCTAGGCCACAATTAGTTGGACTACTTCATTTTGGGTCCTCAAAAAGCCAAAAATATTTGGGTACACTTAAAAGGGAGTCCACTAGATTAAAATTTCCTTTACCCTTCTTGATTTCTTAGCACCAAGTGAACTATGATTTTCTTAAGATATACCATGAATATAAATCATATCTTGTGGAACTTTTTTGAAAGAAGCACCTACTGTACATGGCTCAAACCTATGGGTTATAATCAACACCTACATTATAATTACAATAAATGATATGCCTTGCACAATGACCAAGCTAATGTTCACTTACGCATTGAACTCTTTCAATAACCTATTTATATCTCTCCCCTCCTCTCTAGAAAGTCCCTTGAATTTTGGATTACTCTCTCTCTCTACATCACTCATAAGAACTCTTCTGAACCAGTGCAAAATATTGATATAGCTCATTCTCTATGTCTTTGATTTGCTTGGACATGCCATCTCCAAACCCAATATAGTTCTCTATTGCTTCTAGTTTGGTTTCTTCCTTCAAGGCTTGTTGCGTTGTTCTCAACATTTTCATTGCCTTTGTCCTGTTTCACACCATTGACAATTCAACTCTTCAACCTCAAGGGATGTTCAAACACAATGAGGATAGGAGGTAACACCTCTCTTAGAGCACACTAGGTCACAATATAGTACTTGATCATTTCATCCTCTTGTATGGTAGATATAATATGTTAAATTGCTTTCTGTTGGAGATTAGGATCAAGTATATATTGTGGGAAGGTGTAACATTGTGTGTAGGTCCTTTTGGTTGAGTAACGTTTTCTTGGAGCTTTGTCACACCACTCATATTTAGTGCAATCAACTTCAACACCTATAATTTTTTTATGGTTTTGTTCCTTTCTTTTCCCTTGTCTTTCATTTCAAACAATAATATTAATTATCTCACCAAAGGAAACTAGCGAGTTAACTTGCCTAGTTTGTTATCGTTTGTTAATTTGTTGTTATTTTCTCTTGGCTGCCAAACTTTAAATGAAATACCCTAATTAATATATATCCATAGGAAACCTATCAACCTTAATATCCTAATTAATCTAGTGGTCTTATCTCCATCTCTTCTCTTCCTCCCCTCCCTTTTAGGGTTTCTCGATTTTACCCAAAACTGAGTGGTGGCTTCACTCTTTCCTTAATTGTGATATTGTTATGCCTTACTCCAACCGTCACTCTATAGTTCTTTCTCAAGTTGTGAATGATGGTTAAAAGTTGAAATACATTTTAAAAGCCAGACAAAGAAGTCACTAACAAATGTAGTTTCAAGTCCATGGTTAGAAATAAGAAAATAGATTATTTTAATAAAATATTACTCCACCATCTAAATGTAGATATTCCATCTCGAAGACATGAGATAAGCATGCTAATTTTTCCAGGATGAACAAACAGATATGAATGTCATCCAAATCATGCATGAGAACCATTACAAACCTCTAATCTCTGTGAAAGTTATATGTGTGGCTACTACATGCAACTATAAACAAGATAAATAGTTTCACAATAAAATAAACAAAATCAATAATTTCACAATAAAATTTTACTTGAGAGGCAACTCGATAATCCTTCTTTCTATAATCCCAAAAAAGAAAACTCCTTACCTACTTTTATGTGTCCATCCCCAATTTCCTTTGGATATTATTTGTTGACCTTGAAGAGATACTCTAATACACCACTAAGCATGGTTGAAATTTGTCTCAAATCTCTTTATTAATCTTAGGTTAGAGGGAGCATCGGTGGATGGTTAGACCATTAAAGAGGGGGCATGGAGTGTATCATGTTTTATCTTGGATAACCATGTTCTAGAAGAGATAAACTTATTTAATAGATATCAAATTGGAGAATTATGGGGGTCACTAATGGAAGTCTCAGAGGCAACGACTATAATGGTACGTAGAGACCATTCTAATTAGAAAATGGACCATGCACGAAGACTTTCTACAAATGAAAATAAAAATTCTTTAAGTTGAGAACCAAAGAGGAAGAAAGGTAATAACACTTTTGTTAGGGGTTGGGTTCGAATCCGAAGATGATGCCGCAAAACTCTTTTGTCTCATTTATTTATTCCCTAGGGCTAGGGTTTTGCAAAGAGAGTCTCGTCATTATAATAATTTGAGTGAACTCTAATTCAAGTTGAAATTTCCTATTTGCATCTATTCCCCTAAGCTATTTGCATCTATTACCCTAAAGTTACCTTAGTACAAGCCATTCTTTACACACAAGCTTGTTTATCAATGAACCTATTAAAGGTTTCATAGTGCAGCCCAACTCTAGTTAATGTAACTTTAAGAAATTGAATAGTATGTTAACCAACCATCATGAAAGAACCAATGAACCAAAACTTTAATGACTATTGGTAACAAAATATAGACCATTGGTAAGAGTAGAAGTAAAATAATGCCTCAAACGATAGGGAGATTTATAAATGTGAAGCATCAATAATCCAAAGGGGGAGATAAGGATATATCATGGTGAGATAGTGTTGTAAGTGAAATGATATGATGAGATTTAAAATTAAAAAATAAGATGAAAGTGAAATTTGGCATTTAAGTAGTTCAAGTGAGACATATAGATGGGATTTAAAAGAAAAATATGTTATATATAAAATTATGATCATTCAAGGAAGAGGAAGTAAAGACTTTAAAAGAAAAATATGTTATATATAAAATTACGACCATTAAGAGAAGAGAAAGTAAAATGTTGTTAAAGGAGTTAGTTTAATATGTATTTGTTGATTGGGTAGTTTATTTATATTTAATTGGGATATATAAATTTTTAGTAAAATGAATAATTAAGTAATGTTGTAGTTTAAATTTATTATGTTTTGGTTTTTTAGAGCATATTTTTTGGTTAATTTTTAGGAATTTGTTTGAATCACAAGTTTAAGATGTGAAATCTACACAATCCAAGTTTTTGGGGGTTTTTCAAAATGATGAATCCATTTATATATTCAAAAATGCTTGTAAACAAAAATACCATAATCTTGCCAAAAAATTGGTATAATTGAATTCTAGCAAAAAATCCAAAACATATAATAGCTAGGTTGTGTCTTAATTATGGTAGATCCTTCTCCCTTTTTCTAATATACCACAAACATTTACCTAGATAATTCATTAGGAGATAAAGTGGTTGAGTGCTTATTCGGTCTAAATGAAGGTGCATAAAGGTATGTTGTTGAGGATTCAACTAATTCTATGTCATTGACTATGTTTTGTGGATTTTAGGTGAAAATTCCCTAATTGATTGTGAAACTAAGCATAGACAAAGTAAAATAAAAAATAGAATATAGACATGTAGGCATCAAAGTTAAGTTTAAACCATGAGAAAAAAAAGCAAACTATAAACCATGAATTAATTGCTTTAACAATTGTTTGAGGAAAATGAAAAATACTTTATTATACCAAAAGAAATAATAACACTTAAAATCAACATATGGGAAGAGTCATTGTAGGAATATTTGTTCCAAACTCTTCTCGGGATGGTCCTTTTTTGCCTTGTAGATTTAATCTTCAACACTCAGTGTTCTAGGTGGATATTAAAATGCTCAAAATTTGACTTTTCAAAATTCCTTGTATATGGCTCCATTAAGTAGAGCTCAAAAAAATGATTCTGGTGAAACTTGAACAGATGAAAATTGAGTCCGTATGAGGGAGAAATCCTAGTTGTTTGAAGTTCTAGATCAACATAGCAAAAAACTAAAATTCAAAGGTCAAAGTAAACATTTATGTGGTAGGTGATGTGGTAGTTTCCCGTGTGATGCAACTAGAGCTCGGAACGTGCCAACAGAGTTGGAGGGCACATCGACCAATCAGGAGGCAGTTTGGTGGATCAATGGGATAGTGCCATGTAGCCCAATAAGAGGGTGCCACGTCGCCCAATCTAGATTGGCCATGCAATATTGTATTCTATGCTAAAAATATGTTGTGAAATGAATAAGACTTCGTGATATTCAAACACCAAACTTCTTGGAAACAATTGCTACGATTTACCGTTACACCATAAATGTGATTCTTATTATGTTATGGTCACCGCATTATGTTATAGTGATATGGCTTGTTAACAACAAAAAATGAGGGCGGAGCTCTCCATATTCGGTGGCTCCACCATACTAGTTCCTCTCTATAATCAACGAACAACCAAATTCATGGGTGGTTAAATGGATTTATGGCATATAATACATGGAGGATAAGGATTTTCATATGGTTATCAGTTAATATGGTGTTATTTAATAGGCTTTATTACCACTTAATATGAAAATAGATCGTCACTGACACTTTGGAAGATTTTAAAATTTTGGGTATTTAGAAATGTCTTAGTTCTTACGTGTTAAGGTATGAATAGTTAAACTAAATGAATTATAAAATTATAGAGAAATGACACCAAGGAGAAAAAACATCACAACAACAAAGTGATAAGGGAGTTCACCCAACTTGGACTACGTCTCCGGACCTTGCTTCAATAGTGGGAATATCGCTTTATTGATCCCATCAATTAGATAATGAGTTCATAAAAGCTTCGTTGATACAAAAAAGGGCTTCTCTCCTTGAGTGGCACTATCTCTCGTACAAAGAAATTTTCTCCTACAAAGAAATCTCACTCATAGAGCCCTTCACTTTAAAGAAGCAAATAAAGTATAACAAAAGGACACTCTCACATGTGGCAACAGGTCCTCATGAGTTCATTGCTCAGAATCAACTGAGTTCATAAAACTCATTTCAGGAAAGTATTTAAGCACTTGAGGAAAGCACATATCAAGAAGCTGAAGGCAGAGGCATTAGGAATCAATATTTAGATCCAAAAGTAAAGGCTCTCAATTTTATTTTTTACAGAGGTCAATAGTTGTGCGAGGAAACACAACAAAATGAGGGTGGGGGGAATGTTGGTTGTCACAATTTTCCTTTTTTAACCCTATCTTTGTCCTAACTATGCTACCGAAACCTCTGTTTCACAATTAAGTTAAAATCTTTACACATGGTTCTTGGTAGCTTTTTGTGATTTTATTGGATATGGATCATAGGGGTTTATTTGTCACTAAAAAGGTTGAATAGGCTTAGATTCCTTTGTAACTTATGTATTCATATTTCCTTAAGGTGTGGTGAGTACATTTTATTAATAAAAATTGAAGTTTGGTTGGTACAGGATCCATTGTTCTTGTATCGTTCGTCGTTCTTGTATCAGGTGAACAACCGGCCCATTCATTTTGGATTGAATCCAAAAATACTACATTTGTTAAGGAATGGTGCACACCTCTTGTTGAGGATTTGTTCCATTTTTTGCACCAGGCTTGAAGCATTATGGATGGGCTAAAGACAAGCTTGGAGTGTTATGGATGGGCTAAAGACAGGCTGATGGAGGTCGGTCATTGTTCAAATGCGTTTTCCGGTTAAGTTTTTCATTACAGTCGAGAGCCAAGTATCTATGTATAAAATAGGGATTCTAGGATATGTTTAGCTAGCGATACTATAAAGAACTCTTGATACACTCTTGTTGTAATATTTTGTAATCTTGTATCGCCCTATCTCTTTAGCCTGGATCCATGGTTTTATGATGTATATTTGCAAAAGATTTTGAATAAAAAAAGGAGCGAATGTCGGTTTCATATTTCAGTTCCTATCATTACCTCCAATGTTTCCTTCGCACATTTGATTTTAGAATTCTCATAGAGGGAAACGAGTTGGTTTGCTAGGGCCTAGTCAACCCAGATCGTTCTCCCCATCTTTCATAGTGTGTTTAGATCTAGTTATGCTAGTGTGAACATAGTGGTTTCTTTTACATGCTTGAGCTTGCAGGTTTGGTGAAACCCTTGTGAATGTTTTATGCGTGATCTCAAATTTGAGGATTTCTCGTGTGTTTGGGTTGATTTATATTTCTAGTTTTAGTATTTCATTTTCTCCTTGAAAGCATCACACTATTCTTTCCTTTTTTGAAAAACATTTTTCTGAGTTATTCTGAAATATTTGTTACGGTTATGAGTTTGATGATTTAAGTTTAATTCATTTCCTTATCGTATAGTGTGCCCTTATATGAATGCAAACTCTAGCAGCACAATGATAACTTTGTGTATGATGTCAAATCTGTAACTATTTCCCATATAAATGCAAACGAAACATTACCAATTATAGGAATAATTTATGGTATTTTTATGGGTTAATGATTTTATAAAATTTATCTTTCAAAGTAGAGTATATTTAATATTGTGACTAAGAACTGAAAAGGGTTGAGTTTTGTCTTTTAGGATAAGTAATTTCATTTACAGCACAAGTGTGTTTCCTTTCTGCTATCTTGATAATTCCCTTCAATTTTTACATTCATTTCTATTGAATGCTTGCTTTGGATTGGGAGTCTTTTCCATTAAAGTTTAAGCTGAAGTTTTCTTCTCTTTTTTCTTATTACCAACTTACTAGCTATAACACATTAATATCTAAGTGAAGGGTGATTGAAAAAAAATTGTCATGGTGCAGGAACAGTGAGTTCTAGTACAGGAACAATGAGTTCTTAGTGCGGGAACATATAATTCTAGTATAGGAACATAACATTCCAGTACAAGAATAGAACATTCCAGTATAGGAATAGAACGTTTCAGTACAAGAAAAGAGCATTCCTGTACCAGGACAAAGTATCCTAGTGCAGGAACGAGACTCATTTCGGTATTGGAACGAGATTTCTCTGGTACAAGAATGAGATGATTTTTATTAAAGGAAACAGATTTAAGATTATAATAGAAAACCATTATGTCTGTTCATTTAAGCATTGGAGTTCAATCACAGGAACATATTTTATCTTTCAATATTCTTTTCAGATTGATTGCAAGGCATTATTTAATTTTGTTGTCAAGGTTTCTAGCGAGTATTTTCCTTGAATTGAATCCAATACCGAGAGTGGCTTGGTGTTGTTTTGCTAAAACGTTTTCTTTTCAATTTCATTTCTTGTTGATTCTGCAAAATTTAGTTAGAGGATTGGAAATAGGATTTACAGAAGTTAAAACCAAAAGTCTTTGGAATTTCCTTTACTACGCCTCGAAGCTTATGTAGCCTTGGGTCGAAAAATTAAGTGTTGAAGGAGTTCACTAAACTGTAACTACAACACCCAACAATGGGATTGTTCTTAGTTTTGAGCTTTGGAATTGTTGGATGGTTTTGAAATCCGTGGTGGAGGTGGTCTAAGGAAAATTCCCAAAGGCCTAGGAATCACTTTACTGCTAATGGTGGGAAAAATCGTAAAGGTTGAGGGTGGAGACGGGAAAATTATTCAAGGATGGTGAAGGAATCCAGAGGCATTCGAAGCTCTGTTTGGTTTTGTGATCTCGAGACCAGTTTAGGTGAGATCATAGTATGGTGAGGGTGGAGGTGGTTTAACCTTTGAATTTCCTTGGTTTTTTCTAGATTGTTTTATCCATGAGATCCCACATTCATGCTTCGAATATGGCACAGGGGTGACTGGCTGAAAGAAATATTTGGTTTAGCCATGTTTATGGTCGGGTGGTACGTGGAAGTCCTGAATCTGTTTGGCTCTTACCAATGTTTAATGAAATCTAAGTTCGCATGCTTTTGATTGGTAAATGTACTTGTTGTTATGTGGCTTTAATGGTTGTTCGCTTATTGTTATTGATATGGTTATATGTTGGTTATAAGCATGGTTATATGATCGTTCTTAGTCATGGCTCTTTTCATGTTTTAATTGTAGATAAAATAATAATGGATGCAAGAAACAATTGATGTTAAGACAACTAATGTGAGAAGGTGGTGACCCTTGTTGTTAATTCTAACATGAGTTTTCACTCCCTTATATTCATACTTGCATTAATGACCTATAGGTTGCATATTGACCAAGTGTTTTATAGAATGTTTGTCCTGGTTGGGGATGGTCAGGTCTAGTCCTCGTGTCAGTTTTTTGTTTACGAGCACTTTCCTTATGTATATTATGAATTATGTAAGTCACATGGATTTTGGTAGAGGCTTATCCCTAGCCCTAGAAAATAGCCTTAAATCCCACAGTCATTGGCACAACAATGGCAGGAAAAGTCCACAATTGCACTCATATAAGATCATGGGAGTGACTGGGACCCACAGTCGCATGGAAGCCTTAGAAATAAAGTGACTATGGGTGAAACTCAGGGAAATTTTGAGCTGCCTCAGGGGATAGACTCTTGGAGGTGTTGGGATACTCCTAAAGGGTTTGTAGCACCAAGGGAAGTCAGTAAGGTCTGTTATGTCAACTCCATTTTCGTAAGGTCACCTAGGAGGTTGAGTCTTGTCATAATATCCCCTCATCTCATGTTTACCTCGGGTAAGCTAGTGAAAGTGGGTAGATATGAGGTGAGGTGTCACTACTAGGTGGTATCACAGTGAGTTGCACTCTCTTTGGGAAAAGTCTGATGTTGTTAAGGTTATGGTTGTCATGCATGGGGTCATGGTATACAATTGGTTGTCATGCATGATGGTGTATGTTGATATGTTGATTATATGGATGTGCTTATGATTATACATGTACATGCTAATATGGATTGATCTTACAGATGAGATAAGCCTCCTGTGAATATCAATGAGGTATGGATTTGATTTTGGTATCTATTTGGTTTATTTGACATGGCACACTTGCAGGAAAAAGAGAATCAAAGATGACGAGAAAAATTGTAGACTATAGCTCCCTTGACTCCCTTTATAAATCAGTTGGGCAGAAAAGAGATGAGAATTCTCCAAGTATGGTAGATGCATTGAGGAGATTGAGGGCAGAGATTAGAAGTTATAAGGAAGATAATGACAGGTTGGTTGAGTCTCAATAAAGACTTGCAAGGGCTCAGGAAAAGCATATTGAGGTTAATGCAACAATTCTTCAGAGCTTGTCAAAATTGCAGAAATAGGGGCAGTTGAGGATCAGTTAAGAGTGGGAAGAAAAGACTAATGGAGCCTATGGTGGCAGATCTCGATTTGGATATAGGTTTGATAGAGGGGACATACTTAGAAGTGCTAGATCATTGGACACACCTAACAGGAGGACTGGTATGTATGGGCATCATTCTATTTTCTCTTCCAGAAGACATCATCGTAGTCATCATTGTCATCATCCTTACCGGAGGGGTGAGTACTTTCTTGAGGAGTTTAAGAAAGTCAAGCCTCCTACATTTGATGTTGAGATGGAGAAGTCAGAAGATGCAGAGATATGGTTGCTTGGGATGAAGAAAATCTTTAGATTTCATAGCTATACAGAGAACATGAAAGCTAAGATAGCCACTTTCAGTCTTAAAGGGAAGGAAAATATCTGGTGGGAGGATGTGAAGAATGTCAAAGGTATTCGGGAAGAAGAATTGACTTGGGATGAGTTCGAGAAACTCTTCAAGAAGAAGTACTATCAGAGAGGTACTATGATGATATAGCTAAGGAGTTTTATGAGCTACAGATGGGTTTTATGACAGATGATGAGTACACTAGCAGATTCTTGGAGTTGTTGATGTATGTGCTATATCTCAAGGAGGAGAAGGCTTAGATTCAGATATTCATCAATGGATTGCCAACAACATATAGAGACCAGATAGAGTTTTATGAGCCTAGATCGTTAGAGGAAGCCATCCATAAATTGAAGCATTGTTATGAGCAATCAAAGTGAAAATTTGAGCCTAAACGTGACTTGAAAGGAAATGAGAAAGTCAAAGGAAAATGACCATCGAACCGGGGAAGACCTCAAGATGCAGGTGAGAAATAAAATGATGCTCCTTACAAGAAGTTCAATACAGTTGAGAAGGGACATGGATCACAGCCTGGAGAGCAACAGACTAGAGGTGATGGTAGAGCACCATTGCAGAGTTGGATATGTGGCAAAGATCATCGTAAGAAGGATTGTCCATTGTACCAGGGAGGTAGGCCTCAGATGTATAGTGCTTAGGAGGCGCATACATTTGGGGACATTGGTCATAGAATTCCTTGGATTTATGTAGTTGTGGAAAATATGTAGGTGGAACACCAGGAATCTGTCATTGAGATGGATGGTAAGCTTTGTGATCAAGTTGTTTCTATTTTGATTAATCTTGGATCTAATTATGGTTATGTTAATCCTGACCTGGTGGATAAGTGTGGCTTGAGAAAATAAGTGCATGTAGATTCTTGGTTGGTGAAGTTGGCTACATGTATGAAGAAGAGAGTTAATCATTGGGTAAGAGCTTGCGCATTTGAGTTAAATGGTATGCCTACAACAACACATTTGAATGTACTACCATTGGGATCGTACAATATGATTTTGGATATGGACTGACTGTACCTTCACAGGATGAAGTGGCCTGTTATGACAAGGCCATTGAGTGCCTGGATGATAATGGGGAAAGAGAATCTTGCGAGGAAAGAAGAAGCCTACATCAGTAAGGATGATCACTGCTATGCAGGATAAGTGTAGTTGTAGAAAAAGTTGTGTGATGTTTGTAGTGCATATCTCTAGTGAAAACCAAAATATGTTGAGGATGCATAAATATTTAAGAGGTGCCCTATATTGCAGTAGTTTCAATTTATGTTTCCAACAAAGATTCCAGAGTTACCTCCTCACACGGAAGTGGAATTTCCTATTGAGTTGGTACCAGGGGTAGCCCCCACATCAAAGGCACCTTACAAGATCATCACACCAAAGTCAGTAGAGTTGAAGTTGCAGTTGAAGGAAATGCCTGACAAGGGATACATTAGGCCAATTGTATCACCTTAGGGTGCACCGATGTTGTTTGTGAAGAATAAGGATGGTACTCTTAGGTTGTGCATTGATTACAAGCAGCTGAACAAGGTGACAATCAAGAACAAGTACCCATTGTTGAGGATTAATGATGTGTTTGATCAGTTGAAGGGAGAAACAATATCTTCAAAGATCAAATTGAGATCGAGATACCATCAGATATGCATCAAAAAATAAGATATCTACTAGACTGCCTTTAGGACCAGGTATGGGAATTATGAGTTTTTTGTAGTTCCATTCGGTTTGAATAATGCTCCAACTACTTTTATGTGTTTGATGAATAGTGCATTGCATCCTTATCTTGACAAGTTTGTTATTGTATTCATTGATTACATCTTGATATATTCTAAGAATGAAGAAGATCATGTCGAGGATTTAGCATCGGTGTTGAAATTGCTAAGTGACCATCAGTTGTATGCCAATCTTAGCAAGCGTAGTTTCTTTCAGATAGAGGTGCATTACTTGGGACATGTTGTCTACAAGGAAGGCATGGTAGTAGATCCAGAAAAGATAAGGCCCATCATGGAGTGGGTAGTTCCTAAGAATGTGAAGGAAGTCTGGTCATTTATGGGATTAGTAGGTTACTATAGGAGGTTCATTAGGAACTTCTCAAACATTGAATATCTTATTATATCTTTGTAGAGGAAAGGTAAGACGTTCAAATGGATAGAAGAATGTGTAGCTAGTTTTGAGAAGCTGAAACAGTTGTTGACCAAGGCTCTATTTCTTAAGATTGTAGATTTAGATAAAGAGTTTGTGGTGTGTACAGATGCTTGTAAAATAGGATTTAGTGGAGTGCTTATCCAAGAGGGATAGGTGGTATGCTATGATTCCAAGAAACTGAATGAGCACAAGAAGAACTACATGACTCATGATCTTGAGTTAATAGCTATTATTCACGCCTTAAACATGTGGAGGAATTACCTTCTTGGCAACATATTTGTACTAATGAGAAATCACAGTGGGTTGAGATATTTGTTTGACCAACTGAATCTGAATGCCACGCAAGGTACATGGTTGGCCACCCTTAATGAGTTTGACTTCGAGATTAGATATATTAAGGGAAAGGAGAACTAGGTCGTGAATTCTCTTAGCAAGAGAGTAAGTGAATCGTATAGCAGTTATGCACTCTTGTGGGACAGACTTACATGATCAGATCTTACGGTAGGACAATAGGATGACAAGTATATGGATCTAAGGCACATGTTACAGTAGAGTACATGTATAGGTAGTGGTACAGGTACAGGTACAGGTGATCAGGATGCATATTATCGTCTCACGATAGTTGGTTTGGTGAGATTTAGGGACATGATCTATGTGACATATGAGAGTGAGCTTAAGAAGCTTATCTTGAGAGATTTTCATGTCAAGCCATACTCGGGTCACCCTGAATATCAGAAGACATTGACGATGGTGAAGAAGTTCTACTATTGCCTGAATATGAATAAGGAAGTGGCAAGATATTTAGATTGTTAGCAGCTGAAGGTAGAATGTAAGCATCCAGGTGGTCTAATACAACCTATTTCAATTCTAGAATGGAAATGGGAGGTCATTTATATGGATTTCATTACAAGTCTTCCGAAGACAGTGAGGTATCATGATTCCAAAATGGTTGTGGTCAATAGGTTGAACAAGGTGGCTTACTTCATTCCAGTGAAGAATACATATTCAGCTAGTGAGGTGGCACAAGTTTTCATCAGGAAGATCGTGAGATTTCATGGTGTTTCGAAGAAGATTGTGTCGAACAGGGATTCCAAGTTCACTTCCAAGTTTTTGAAGGAGATGTTTACAGGTTTGGGGAAAGAGTTGGCCGTTAGTACACCTATCATCTGGACACATATGGAAAAACAAAGGGGGTCAACAAGATCTTAAAGGATATGCTAAGGATGTATGTGATGCACCAACATAGGAGATGGGAGAAATACATTCCATTGGTTGAGTTTGCATACAACAATGACTATCAAGAGTCACTGAGGATTAACCCTTTTGAGGCATTATATGGATGAAGTTGTAACACTCCCATCAGCTAGAGTGATCCACTGAACATTTTACTTATTGGATCAGATATGTTGGCAGTTATGGAACATGAAACGCAGGTTATAAAGAAGAATCTAAAGGCAACATAGGACATGAATAAGAGTAATGCAGACCAACACAGGGAGTTTAAGGAGTTTTAGGTTGGGGAGCATGTGTGTTTCCGCATCAAGCCCAAGAGGTGCTCCTTAAGGATTGGATTATGTGCCAAGTTTGCACCACGATATTGCGGGCATTTTGAGATCCTTGAGATGATTGGACTAGTGGCCTAATGAATTTCACTGCCTCCAACAATGAAAGTCCTTGATTTTTTCCATGTTTCATTGCTTAAAATGTATATAAAATATGTTGATCATGTTATTCATTGGTCTGTATTGCAGGTGTGGCAAGAAGGAGAATTCCAACTGAAACCTTAGTGCATATTGGAGCGGAAGCAAATCATGCTCCATAACATAGCAATCGAGCAAGTTAAAGTGCAGTGGAAGCACTTGGGCCCAAGAAGCTACACAGGAGATGGTGGATTAGATGTGGGCTATGTATCCTTCATTGTTTGTCGGTTGAGGAAAAGCAATTTTGGTACTTGTATATTTTTCTTTATGGTTTCTATCGTAATTACTGTGATGAGATAAGTTATAAAGCTTTGATAAGCAGTATGGTTGTTATATTGTCATGTTGTCATGATGATTTTTTTCTTTTGAGCAGGTTATTTATTGTAAATACTGCAACGAGCTAAGTTATAAATCTCCATGGGAAGTATGTTTTCTTTTTAGGCATTTTGTTGGGTCTAGGTGTGGTTTAACACTGGGGATAGTGCTCCCCTAAGGGGGAGGAAACTGTAATAGCCCTGGGTTAAAAGTTCATGTAATAAAAGTTAATAAAGGAAAAAAAAGACCATGGTTAAGGGACACTTATTCCAAGATGAGTGTTGGGTGAAGATAACCTAGTGGGCATAACTTGATTTGTTTATGGCTAAAGATATTTTTGGCATTTTTTTTATGAAAATAAAAGAAAATAGGAGAAAAGGGAGGTGAGAGGTCATAGGTTGCATGTGAAGATGAAATTGAAGGAAAATAATGGAAAATTGAAGAAATTAGAGGCATGAATAATAAAAATACCTCAGAGCATCAGTTTGGATCCTTTTGTAAGCAAATAAAGCACAAGGAAAGAAAAGGAAAGAAAAGATCAAGCAAGGAAAGGTTTGCTCAATTAGCGTCAGTAGGAATACTTGCAGGTAACAAATTGCATGAATAATTTCCTATTTGGTTTTGACATGCATGGTATGTGCATGTTGGTATTTTGTTCTCTTGTTGTTGGTGTTACACAAAAATATTGTCACCATGATTATTTGCATTCAGTATGGGTCTATCATCACTTATACTAGCCTCCTAAGCAAGTCTCAGACCTTAGCTCTTCATGTCAAGCTTTGCAAATGAGAGAAAGACATTGAAAATCAATATTACTCTGTTCCGCACTTTCTCCTACTTTTACCTACAGACCCGCAACCTTTGTTCATATTACCTGCGTACCTGCATGCTCTGTCTGTAAAGGGGTGGGTGCGTACCCCTGTAAAATTCAAAAAGGCGCAAGTTTATCCTAAAAAACTCACTTTTGGGTTAATTCTAGATGTTTCTAGAAGGATTTTGACGTGGATTGTTCGCTCCAAGGTGGTTCATGCATCCCAAAAGAGAAGGAGCTAATCCCTTGATAGAAGGAGCTAATCCCTTGATAGGAGGAGCTATCCCTTTGAAGGAGGGCTTTATCCCTTTGAAGGAGGACCTAGTAACTTCCCTCCATTGCACTATAAATTAAGGCATTGGGTCAGTTGCTAGGGAGGTTAGAAGCTGAACATTTTTTAGGGTAAATGCTGATGAAATTGGGACTTCCTAGTTAAACTTGAGAGGAGAGATCACATACCTTTTGGTTTCATTGGGAAGTGAGTGAAACTTGTCAAAGTAGAGGAGACTTCTTGTCGGACCCTGGGAGGAGCTTGTAAAACATCAAGGCACAAGTTGTAAAGTTCTTCTTTCATTTGAATTAATACAATTAGATTCATTTTTCTCAACAAATTGTGTTATGTGGTTTGTTTCATAATCTCCTTGATCATTATGATGAATATGCTTTATGATATTGGCTTTTCAGGTGCTATTTAATTTGTTTGCTTGTTTGTGTTTGCAGACTTACGCTTCAAGG
>APFE030650100.1:115566-138189 GCA_000404065.3 Pinus taeda | reverse complement strand
CACCCATCCCAGATCTCCTCTGGCTCAAGCACGCTTAACTGTGGAGTTTTTCCCCACAATCAAGTCCACTTATCTTGCTACCCCATTTGCAAAACCTTAGCAAGTATTGTGCCTCATGAACCATTCAAGAAGAGATCCCTTGACTCTTTTTTAATTTAAGTATGGGGGTTTACGCAGTGCATTATATTAGATATCATTTTTGGGATTCAACTGCGTTAAGTAAGTCATTCACGTATGACCATTTCCATGAGAGGCAGTCGTAACTGACTAATTTCTCATGATTTTTGAATAGCTCACTTAGCACTCATTGCATCGGGTGATGCTCACAAGGGTGAAGAAGTGGGATTGAAACTAGTGAAATGTGGAGAACAAATCACATAGCATCAATCATCACTTCCGGGGCTTGCACCCGGTAACCAGGACTTCCCAGGAGGTCACCCATCCCAGAACTCCTCTGGCTCAAGCGCGCTTAACTGTGGAGTTTTTCCCCACAATCAAGCCCACTTAGCTTGCTACCACATTTGCAAAACCTTAGCAAGTATTGTGCCTCATGAACCATTCAAGTAGAGATCCCTTGACTCTTTTTGAATTTAAGTATGGGGATTACGCAGTGAATTATATTAGATATCATTTTGGGATTCAACTGCGTTAAGTAAGTCATTCAACGTATGACCATTTCCATGAGAGGTAGTCGTAACTGACTAATTTCTCATGATTTTTGAATAGTTCACTTAGCACTCATTGCATCGGGTGATGCTCACAGGGGTGAAGAAGTGGGATTGAAACTAGTGAAATGTGGAGAACAAATCACATAGCATCAATCATCACTTCCGGGGCTTGCACCCAGTAACCAGGACTTCCCAGGAGGTCACCCATCCCAGATCTCCTCTGGCTCAGGCGCGCTTAACTGTGGAGTTTTTCCCCATAATCAAGCCCACTTAGCTTGCTACCCCATTTGCAAAACCTTAGCAAGTATTGTGCCTCATGAACCATTCAAGTAGAGATCCCTTGACTCATTTTGAATTTAAGTATGGGGGATTACGCAGTGCATTATATTAGATATCATTTTGGGATTCAACTGCGTTAAGTAAGTCATTCACGTATGACCATTTCCATGAGAGGTAGTCGTAACTGACTAATTTCTCATGATTTTTGAACAGTTCACTTAGCACTCATTGCATCGGGTGATGCTCACACAGGTGAAGAAGTGGGATTGAAACTAGTGAAAAGTGGAGAACGAATCACATAGCATCAATCATCACTTCCGGGGCTTGCACCCGGTAACCAGGGCTTCCCAGGAGGTCACCCATCCCAGAACTCCTCTGGCTCAAGCGCGCTTAACTGTGGAGTTTTTCTCACAATCAAGCCCACTTAGCTTGCTACCCCGTTTGCAAAAACCTTAGCAAGTATTATGCCTCATGAACCATTCAAGTAGAGATCCCTTGACTCTTTTTGAATTTAAGTATGGGGGATTACGCAGTGCATTATATTAGATATCATTTTGTATTTGGAAATTTTGTTTCTTTAGATTTAAAAAAGATTATGTTGTACAACACTTCTGTCTATTTATCCAAACAATTATATCATAGCATATATCACATAGTAGAAATCTACAATACCTAAAGTAAAAAGACAAATTTGCTCAAGAAAATAGATTTAGAAAAGAGCCTGAAAACTATAAGTTTGTCATTAAATCTTTAATTAGTTTAACAACAAATTAGTTGGAGTTTGAAAATCAAAATCATTCATAGGAAACAACAGGATAATGGCTAAAGTCACTATTCATACAAATAAATCTAGAGTCACTATTGTCATTGCAGTAACTGAAATTTGGGCAATGGTCTAACAGTTAGAGCTTATTTGCTAGGAAAGCTCGTCAATACCATAATTGTTTTTCCACGGTCCATTATGTCTCTAGATCCAGATCAGATAGGTTGTTATTCTCAAGTTCTACCTTTCAAGTACTAATTTCTAGCTCACCCTTTAAAACACAATTCTACCACTCCATTAAAAAGGTAAACAAATTTTTTGTTTCAAGTTTTCAAGTTGGGAGTAATTAATGAAGTGAAGTGACTATTTAATTAAGTCATGTCCTTTTATGGTTACATAAAGGTGGTTGTGTAGTTTATGTCTCTCTTTTGAGGCATAAAATTTATCAAATATTGATTTGTTAAAATTGGCAACTAGGACCAAACTCCATGTCGGTCATCTTATTATTGGAAGTTGATAGTTTTCTTGGATCCCTCTAATTAAGAGGTGTAGGATTGATCTAAAGATCATCCGATTTCGATAAGTATTCATGGAGATATGAATTTATTTGTGTTATGGGACAATTCGTCAAGGTTGGCCAACAACCAAATAAACCCCACTTGTGCTCAACATTTTAGTATAAATAGAGGTGGCCTTCAAGTCATTTCAACACACTTGGGATCTCTTCCTCTCTACTTGTCTTTGGGTTTTAGTAGGAGGAGATATCCTAAGGCATAACGCTGCCCTAATCTAGAGGGTAGAAGCCGGAACTGCCAGGAATTGTCGAGAAAGATGATGCAAAGGGTAGAATCTGGAACTGTCAGGAATAACTAAAACTCCCGGGAACTGCCGAAACAGTGGAGAAAGTTGACACAGAGGGTAGAAGTTGGAACTACGAGGAAATTTCAGAATAGCCGAGAAAGATTATGTAGAGGGAAAATCTCAGAACTATCGGGAACAACGAAAACTGCCAAAACTGCCAGGAACTGTTGAAACTGCGAGGTACTGTCGGAACTGCCGAGGAAATTGCCAGGAACATCCAAAACTGCTGGAACGGCCAGAACAATTGGAGCATCTATCTCCTAAGGAGAGTAGCATGCAAGGGACAACTAACTAACATTGGGACAGTTGTATGGTACTTACCAACAAATACACCAAGCATGCAATGTTACAGCTAGCATGCAAGGGACAGCTAGCATGTAACAACAAGCATGCTAAGGACAACAAGCATGCTAGGGACTACAAGCAAGCGAGGGACAACAAGAAAGCAAGGTGCAACCAGCGCATAGGTCAGTACGGCAACATGGTGTAGAAATGGCACATAATGCAGTACATTGATGGGTACAATCATGATTAATGAAGCGTGATGAGATGCAGCATAGTGATGATGGGTGCAACATGGTGCAGCGCCATGATGTGCAACATGAAGAAGAAATGAAGCACAGAGATAGGTGACGGAGTCATCTTAGAGAATCAATTGAAGCATCATGTCTTCAACTGATCTCATGTATCATCTTCTTAGAGATGATCTATGCTCTTATCTAGAAAAGTCAAAATGTTGACTTTTGTTGTAAACGTACTATCTCTCTCTCTCTGTTGAACTATTGAATAACATATAAGAAGAATTGATCAAGGGTTTCCCCACATTAGAGTTTGTCCCTGGCTAGCACCACATCTTGTGTCCTCTTATCTTGGCTTGTCTTCTGCGATTTATGTTTATGTTCTATCTACAGTTTACTTTAATGCTGATGTGATTGCTAATCTGGAAAAGATATTGCGCTAACTGTGAAAAATGAAATAAATTTATCTAAGCATAGAACATACATAAAATTAACATGATTTCATCTACTTTTCCTCTGCTGTTGTTCTAAAGAGGTTATTGAAAAAATCATATTGTTGAAACTAGAGTTGTTTGTATTTCATAACTAATGATTTTATCCTTTGGATTTTACATATTAATTTTGGTGGTGTTTTATAAATACATCATATTTTACACCTCACCTCATGGGCCTGGCAATATAGTAATGTAAAACTTACAAAAGAAAAGGTTTTAAAAATAAATAAATAAAAACAAAAAGAATGGTTGTTTCAATGTATCTAATATGGTATACCATTACAAAATTAATGTATTCAATAGGCTCCCGGTTTAATCACCAATTTACAGATAACAGGAAAAACAAATCAACATTAACCTATTCAACATTATTCTTACTAGAAATTAAATCACAACCATGTAATTGTTATAAACACTCTCGAAGTCAACATAAAGAAAAACATTTCAAATTAGAGGAGAACATGCAAAAGTGGAGAGTGGTACCATCAAAGGTTTTGTTTGGTACACGACATACAACTTCCTTTAAATAATTTGCAATAAACATACGTTGATTATCTTGGCCTCCTACCTCTGAACATAAAGTTCCCCTGGCCTGCCTAGATGCAATTTTCCTTTTCCCGCAATTTAAAAAGATGAAGCTTGAGTCTTCCAACGCATACACTCTTTTGAGCCGTAAATGCACCATGAAGTTTAGGAATGGCATGTAGCTGGCATTTCTTCCACCAACAAAAAAAAAATATTATTATTAATGAGTGCCAAGCGATATTGAAACAGAAAAAGAAAAGCAATCGAAAGACAAATTTTCCATTGCATAATAGAGATATTTTCGATTGCCACATACTAAGTCGACAACAACCTCAATGTAATAGTTTTTAATATAATGCCTCCCTCTAAATCTTCAAACATTCAAAACTATCGCATGAGAAGAACTTTTGGAAAAGCCATATAACACTATCGGGAGGCAAAAACATAGAGAAAACATTGAAAAACAGAGTATCGGTGGCTTAAAACTACTTTGCATGGGAGCCGTCAGATCTGGCCGATCAACGGTCCAGATCTGATCGGCAAATCGCATTCAGCGGTGGAAAATGGAGGCTATCAGTGGAGCCCACACTGTATATGCGACAGTGCTCAGTGGGGTCAACAAGGACCGTTGATCAAATGCGCAGATCGATGACCCAAGTTGAATCGCGATATCGCAATCGGCGATTACAGAGGAGTGCTTACAAACGGCCCAGGGGTATGTGCGGTATGCATTTGTGATATCGCAATATCGCATTGAAGCATCACAGAGGAATGGAGCTAATTCATGCGACTGCGATAGCCAGACCCAATGGGATTAAATAAAAAACATTATATAATATAATATATAATTATAATATATATATATATATAAATATATATATAATAAAGAATATATACTATATATAATATTGAGTTCCGTAAAACAACATTTTCCTTTGTATTTGCATTTTTCGTTAAATAAACGAAATATGAAGGAAAAGCTCTGATGCGATGAAACTGGACCCAAAAGGGTTTATGAATGCATATGCATAATATTTCAAGTCCATCTAAAGCCATTTTATGGGGTTTTTCAGTGTTTAATGTATTTTTTAATACAAAGGAAACAACCAGGACTTCGGGGGCCGTAGGCGGTAAATGGTTTTGGTCGGGCTCTGCCCAAGCCCATACACTCGCTGCCACATGTCCAGGCTTACGAGAGATAAAACCACCCTTTTCGGGCAGCTAACCCCCGTACGAATGAGCCGCCCGAAATGAACCGCAGCCATTGGATCCAGATCTCCTAGATCAACAGTGGAGATGTGATAAGTGACATAAAGGTGAACCCGATAGGAGTTATAAGGTGGGATTCATATTATTTCAAATCCGATAAATGACAGTTTGGTGAATTTCCTATGTTTTTAGTGTATTTCTTTGAGAAAACAAAGAACATCGTTTCTAGGGGATTTCAAAGGCTCGTTGATCCATTCCGTTATAGAACAGGTGGCCACCATCCTTGAAAGCCTTTAGCAATGATTTCTAATACTTAGAGGGGGATCTAAGCGAACAAAGGTCGGGAAGCCAGAGAGCCCGAGGATAAGAAACGAAAAAACAACGTTGATTGGCTTTAAATCCATAGGCTGACAAAGACAGAGACAGGCAGTGCCGAGACAGAGAGTCAGTGAGGAGAGTCTGTGTACTTAGAAAGACTTGGGGGATCCAAGTAAAGCCTTGTTGTTTGTAACTGTGTGTGAGAGTCAAATTGAGCTCACTTCTATAAAAATCAGTTTTGAAGACATAATAGAGAGGTCACCACTGAAGGCTGGACCAGGAGATGTAGCCCAGGAGTGCTGGGTGAACACATTATTAAACTTGTTGTGTTTATGTGTGTTTTTCTATTATGTTCTTTAACTGTTTCATTGTCTATGTATTTCACAATCTTATTGATCCATTGCACAAAATAACATAGCCAAATCCATGCACATGAGTCCGTAATACCTTAATCATTGTCTAAGATCTCATTATCAGATCAAGTGGTATCAGAGCTTAGGTTTGGTAAAGTTAGACGAGCTTATGCTAGATTATTGAAGGCAAACTAGATCAAAGCTCAAACTAGGAGAAGGAGAAATTGTTAAGGCTAATCCTGAAATTGGAAGAGTCTATCCTAGGAGGAAAATGGCAGAAGAAATTCCCTTGGAATCAGAGTCTTAGTTCATGGAAAGTTTCATGACCATGAGAGCCATGGTGGAAGAGATGTATAGAGAATTTAAGAAAGGTTGAGGTGAAAGTACTTCAACCTCCAAACAAGACAAAGGAACAAAGGAACCTCTTCTAGATGGCCATTCAGAAGGCAAAGGGAAAAGGGAAGAGCCTCCTCTATCAACACCTCCTTCTAGCCTTGAAAATAAAAAGAAGAAAAATTATTTGATTAAATTAAATGTAAAATTTGATTTGCCAATATATAATGGAGAATTAAATGCAGAAAAGCTAGATAATTGGATTAGATAGATTGATGTATATTGCAGGGTGTAGAACATCGATTCAGAAAGGAGAAGATTCAGCTGGCTAGCCTTCACCTTGGAGGAACTACCCTAGTGTGGTTGGAAGGCAGGACACAAGCTGATTTGAAGAAGCATGGTAAAATTCTTTCTGCCTAGAGTGAATTTGTTTCTGCCATTAAAAAACAATTCTATCCACTAGCTTATATGTAGCAAACAATGATGAGTTGGCAAACTCTTCACCAATTAAAGGGCCAAAGTGTACAAAGCTATACCCAGGAATTTAGAAAAAGAGCTTTAATTCTAGGCATTTCTCTAAACTCACCTGAAACTTTGTTGAAGTATATAGATGGTCTACATAGCCATTTGAGGCACACCATTCTCATGTTTAATTCCACTAGCATAGATGAGGTATCTGTTCAGGCTACACATCTAGAGCCTAGAGGCAAGAATGTGAACCTAGAGATTAGGGAATCATCAAAACCAACTGCAAGCAAGAACAAGGAAAAGAAGAAGCAAAAATGGACAGAGAGGAAGACAAACATTGTACAAAAAGACAAACCTTCCTGCACTCACTGCAAGAAGGATGGGCATGATGATGAACACTGCTATTCGTTGGATCTGGAGCTAAAACCTAAGAAGTTCGGTGGTAAGAAGAAGAAGATTATTGCTGCTATTCAAAAAGATTTGGGGTCAGACTCAGGTGATGAAACAACAGTCGCAACCATAGGTATAAAAGGTAAAAATTCTGAAGCATCTACTAGTAATTCTACACAATCTAATCATGATGAAGACAATGAGAGGAAAAGACATGAGATTTTTCATATTAGAGTTATTTCCAAGCATCAAAAAATTGATACTTTATTTGATAGTGGTTCACAAGTAAACTTGATTTTTGAAACAGTTGTAAAGAAGTTGGGCTTACTAACAACACCTCACAAGAAGCCATATCCATTAGGTTGGGTATGTGATAAAGCAAAGCTACAAGTGACTAGACAATGCAAACTTAGGTTTGCTATTGGGTCAAATTTTGTAGATGAAGTTGAGTTATATATAGTTCCCTTGGATATATGTGGTATTGTTTTAGGAAGTCCTTACTTGTATGATAGAAAATCCATTTTCTATAGAAATGAAAATAAGTATCAACTCACAAAATATGGAATAGAATATATTGTAAGAGCTCATCAACTCAAAAATAACTACTCTCATAAACTCAGGGCGGATGAAAATAATTGTAAATTCATGCAAGAAATTTTTACTAATGGTTGTAAAGGAAAAGACACCTGACAAAACCAATGCATTTGAAGGTTGTAATGCTAAACAGAAAGCTGATTTAGAAAAAGTTGTTTCAGAATAGGATATCCTATTTCAAGAACCTAAAGGTCTACCACCCATAATGGAAATAGTACACGATATTCATTTGTAGAAAGATGCTCCATTACCTAACATCGGAATGTACATGTTATCCGCTTTAGAGAATGCAGAAATCAAGAAGCAGGTACAGTAGCTGCTCGATAAAGGGTTCATAAGGCTAAGCACATCACCATGTGGATCTCCAATTGTGTTGGTGAGAATTAAAGATGGTTAGTGGAGGAAGTGCATTGATTATAGAGTGCTAAATAAAATAAAAATCAAGAATCGTTATCCTCTTCCTCGCGTAGATGATCTATTAGATCAGTTAAAAGAAGCTGTTTACTTTTCCAAGTTGGACTTGCATAGTGGCTATCATCATGTCAGAGTAGTACAACAAGATGCATGGAAGATTGCTTTCAAAACAAAGCAAGGGCTATATGAATGGCTGGTTATGCCTTTTGGCTTAAATAATGTTCTTGTCACTTTCATGAGAGTTATGAATGATGTACTCCGACCTTTTATTGATGATTTTGTAATTATATATTTAGATGGCATTTTTGTTTTCAGTAAAACATGGGAAGAACATTTAAATCATGTAAAGTAGACTCTAGATGTTTTGAAAAGAGAAAATCTCTATGTTAAGTTATCAAAATGTGAATTTGGAAAAACATCTTTAAATTATTTGGGTCATATAGTAGGGGGTGGTGAATTGGAGATAAACCCCTCTAAGGTCGAAGTCATTGTGAATTAGCCTAAACCCAAATCTGCTACTGAAGTTAGGAGTTTCCTAGGAGCAGCACAATATTGGAGAAAGTTTATTGCTAACCTTTCCTTGATTGCAACTCCCTTACATGATTTAACAGGATTAAACAAGTTGTTTCAATGGGGAGGCAAACAATAGAAAGCCTTCGACACCTTGAAAGAAAAGATTAGTACAACACCAGTACTAGCATTACCAGATCTTCAAAGACCATTTGAGATTGAAACAAATGCCAGTGACTATGCCATGGGAGAAGTGTTGATGCAACATGGTAAACCCATATGTTATGATTCTAAGACATTTAATCCTGCAGTAGTTAATTATCCCACATACAATAAAGAATTGCATGCATTAGTACAGAGTCTGAAAAAGTGGAAACATTACGTAATGGGAAAAGAAACAGTGATACATATTAATCATCAACCACTTCAATATTTGCACTCACAAACTAAATTGCAGCAATCAAGACACTATAAGTGGATGGGTTTTCTACAATAGTTTCATCTTGTCATCAAATTTAAGAAAGGCATACACAATAAGGTTGCAGATATGTTATCCAGACCAATTATAAATGCATCTACTATACTTAAGCATAATTGAGTATTGCATGAAAGCTACATTGAACAGTATGCTCAAGATGTAGATTTTAAAGATGTATATGCAACTTTAAGTCATGGAAAACAAGTAGAAGAATTGGATTATCATATTAAGGACCAACTCTTGTATCATTTGGGAAAGTTATGCATTCCTCAAACTAAAAGAGTTAACATAATCCAGGAAGCACATACTTCTCTAACATCAGGTCAATTTGGTGTAAGTAAAACAATTGCACAACTGCAAAGGTTCTGTTATTGACGAAGAATGCATGAAACAATTTCTAGATATATTAAAGGGTGTACCATGTGTGCTAAAAGCAAGCCGAGCAATAGAAAACTAGGCTTGTACACTCCACTTCCAGTTCCTTCTCATCCTTGGGAAAGTGTTTCCATGGACTTTGTTGGAGGATTGCCAAAATCTAGAAAGGGTCATGATTATTTATATGTTATTGTGGACAGGCTAAACAAAATGTGTATTTTAATACGTTGTAACAAGCAGATTATAGATGAACAAACAACAAAGTTGTTCTTTCAGCATGTATGGGTTCATTTTGGGTTACCCGCTTCCATTTATCTCATCAAGATTCCCAATTTGTTGGGAAGTTTTGGTCTAGTCTATGGGAATTGATGGACGCCAGATTGAAAAATGGCACAACATTTCATCCACAAACAAATGGCCAAACAGAGGTGGTCAGCGAGGCAGTGATCCAGTTGCTTAGAGGCTATTACAACAAGCAACCCAAGCTTTGGGATGAACATTTATGTTATCTGCAACATGCTTACAACCGTGCTAAACACTCTTCTACACAAAGATCTCCTTTTGAGACTTGTTTTGGTTTTATACCAAGGTCTCCCTTGGATTTTGTCTTTAGTAAAGACATAGCAGTTGATGGACATAGTGATGTGGACAAAGCAACCAAGTTCATTGAATAGATCTAAGAAATTCACTAGGCAGTGCAGGAACAGTTGGAAAAGAGTCAAGCCAAGTACAAGGCAAGGCATGATAAGCATCGAATTGAGCATAGCTTCCAAGTTGGTGATCAATTCTGGCTGTACATCAACAAAGACATAATGCAAGGTGAAAGTAAGAAGCTGAATCCAATAAGGTATGAGTCTTTTAAGATACTTGAGAAAATTGGTTAGAACGCTTTTCGCCTTGATTTGCCAGCTTATATGCACATCTATTCAGTGGTTAATGCAGAGAACTTGAGACTATTTCAACCTTCATTGGTTGAAGATCCCGAAGAGCAAAGTCAGTTGCCTTCTATTGATGATCTGTTGCCTGAATATCTCAATGAGTCGCAGGAAGATACAGTTATGGCTAGGAAGGTGAGAACTATGCGTAGAGGGGATGTTGAGTACCTCAGAATGGGACTCAAAGGTTCAAAAGCAAGCAGTGCAAGATGGATAGAGATTGGACAAGTGAGGAAGCTATATCCTCACTGGATTGATGCTTAAAAACCAACTTTTGGTGGTCCAAAAGATTTTTCAGTGGGAAGGCGTGATCCAAAATGGATCCAAAACACCCTCTAAGTCTTCAAACATTCAAAACTATCGCATGAGAAGAACTTTTGGAAAAGTCGGATAACCCTATTGAAAGGCAAAAACATAGAGAAAACATTGAAAAATAGAGTATCTGCGGCTTAAAACTACTTTGCATGGGAGTCATCGGATCCGGCCGATCAATGGTCCAGATCCAATCGACAAATCGTCATCGGTGGTGGCAAGCGGAGGCTATCGGCAGAGACGACATGGTATATGCGACAATGATCAGCGAGGTCAACAAGGACCATCGATTAAGTGCACAGATCGACGACCCAAGTTGAATCGTGATATCGCAATCAGCGATTACAAACGAGCGCTTACAAACGGCATGTGGGTATGTGCAATATGCCATTGCGATATCGCAATATCGCATCAGAGCAACACAAAGGAACGGGGACGATTCATGTGACTGCGATAGCTGGACCCGACGAGATTATATATATATATATATATAATAATATATATATATTGAGTTCCGTAAAACAACATTTTCCTTTGTATTTGCGTTTTTCGTTAAATAAATGAAATACAAAGGAAAAGCACCGATGCAATGAAACCAGACCCGAAAGGGTTTATGAATGCATATGCATAAGATTTCAAGTCCGTCTAAAGCCATTTTATGGGGTTTTCTAGTGTTTAATGTATTTTTTATACAAAGGAAACAAGCGGGATTTCGGGAGGCTGTAGGCGGTAAATGGTTTTGGCTGGGCTCTGCCCGAGCCCATACACTGTCTGCCATGTGTCCACGTTAAGGAGAGAGAAAACCACCCTTTTCAGGTAGTTAACCCCCGTACAAATGAGCCGCCTGAAATGAACTATAGTCGTTAGATCCAGATCTCCCAGATCAATGGTGGAGATGTGATAAGCGACATAAAGGCAAATTGATTCATTGCACAAAATAACATAGGCAAATCCATGCACATGAGTCTGTAATACCCTAATCATCGTCTAAGATCTCATTATCAGATCACTCCCACTTTTTTCTAACAAGGTGTCCTGATATCCCAGAAATATGCAATTGCAAAACATAGTGCAACTATCTCCCGAAATCCTCAACACCACATAGCTTGATCGTCTGCACTCTCATCACTCGGACCATATGAATTTTGCACAACCCTATTTTTTTAACATAAAGTCATATCATGATTTACTATGATTATAACTAACTACTTTGTGGTATGAACTTATACTAGGGATCCCAATGTTTTTCTAACCAACTTATACTAAGGAGCATTGTCTCCTCATAGTAAGTAGATGGACAGATCAACTAGGCATCCTTTCTCACTCAGATACTAGGGATCCCAATGTTTTTTCTGATTCTTGCTTTAAATTTTAATTTTGTATGTTCAAATATTAATAGTTTGAATGTTGGATCAAAAAACCACATTTTTACATTTGGAAATCCAACTAAATATTGAAATGATCATGATCGTGTTTAGATTAATGCTCTTTCAGAAATTAATATGAGAAAAAAATAAAACACTTATTAAATTATTCCTTTTGTTTTGCAATAGTTATGCCTATAGGCATTCTTTTTTAATTAGTTCACTTTCTAGTTTCTTCTACCCATTTCATCTCCCTATAACATATGCCATATGCTCTTTTACCGGATTAAATGACATCTATTCGATTTAATTTAATGGTGGCACCATTCTCCACATGCAGTGGCGCACCCGAAGCATCAGGCATAGGATGTTGTGAAAGAGTTCCTGACATAGAAAGGGTATTTTTGAAATCAATTGTCTTATCAAACCATCTCTTTGATTGATTGAAATGATCCAAACTGCGTAGGCAATGCCTAGTTAATTCAAGAATTCTTCGTACAGGGTTCTCACAATGTCAATTAAAACACCCCCACACTTAATAAAATAAAACTTCATAATAAATATGTAAATCAATATGATTCAAACGATCCATGGAAAGAGTAATAACTGCAGTTTGCACCTTTATTAGGATTGCAGTGATTACAAAATAATATTCAATCCATTTCAAGCAATAAAACAAAAATATTTTCAAAAAGTAAATTAAATTTTTTTATAATGTATAAATTGAAAAATATATTTTAATTTTTGGTCAAATGCCAAATTAATTCACTGTCAACCCATTATTGATTGGTGAATATTCAAAGCCAAGTGGACATTTAGGGATTAATAAGTGATTACAAAACCACCCATTAGGAACAACGAATAAATCACACAAATAAAAGATTATCATTAGTAGGTACCCTCCCAAGTGCCAATTAGAACATGGACGCTTAATAAAACTGGAGTTACTTTTGAGCCGTGAAAATCAAAATGACTTCAAACTATGAGGGTGCAATTCTCTTACTAGACATATTGAATGGCTATAGATGTTGTATTCTAGAGTTCAAACATTTGTGGCAGTGCAATTTTTTGAATGCATTATACACTTTCCCAATTACAACCAAGCATTAAAACAATTAAAACATTATGCAAATGCTTGATGTTGGGCCAATTACCATCACATTGATTTCCATGTATATTGAGCTCATTCTGATTAGGAAGTGAGTATATCATCGATAGCTAGACATTTCCGGGAGATTTGAATGCACCTCAACCCATATGATTGCATAGTGAAGTAATGAATAGAGATATAGATCCAGTCATTTAGAATTTGGTTTAGAAAGTGCAATTAGATTTATTTCAATGCAAGAATGTGGAGCCTTAAAAATGCTCCAATGTGTTCATTCAATGCAAACCATTACAAATTAGTAATAGTTTCAATAAATTCTAGAAGTCACGATAGATTTTGTCTTCTATGAAGACTGAGTTCAAGTTCCAAAACCACACTAGATTGGTTTTAAGGTAATTGATTACACTCTACTTCTCAAACCCATATACATTGTAAGGATCAATCATTGATTCGTTATTTCTGGATAAAAGATAGAAGGCCAATTCCAAATTTGATAGGCTTTGTATTCTTTATAAGATATGGAAAGAGGGTTTTATATCTCATTCCACAAGGAATAAAATTTCAAGCCCATGACCACAAGAATTGAGAGCCAACTTTTCTTTGTGATAGAGAGATTTGGTGTTTGACTTGCAATTTTTTTATAACCTTCGAACTAGCAATCATTTGTCTCTGCAACCAATTTCTATAGCTCTACAATCATAGTCTGTGAAGATTTGATGCACACATGCTACAACCATGGTTTTGTGTCTATAACCTACTAAGCTGATTTTACCATCAATTCCAATCAACACAAATTCCTATATAGACTTCATCCTCAATTACAATTGTATATACTCATTGGATACTAATTTCTACTTTTGTTTCAATGAATCAAGTCGATATGCATCAACGTTGAACTCAATTTTAAATGAGTGATGTGTTGGATAGAGGCTTCACCATTGGTTCCATATAAATGATGAACTAGGTAGAATTTACATCATCAATTTAGATGAATCGCTCGCTGTACAGGGAAAAGTTCCCCCAAACTCAACCTCGAACATAATTCCTTTTCCCTATTCCATAAAACACAATACTTTAATGTTGCACTTCCATTTGGATGTGATTCGACCCAATTTTGCTTACAATTGACAGGTTGAATGGATAATATGTATTATGCAACTAACACCATACATGGGCACATTAATGTAGAGACATTGAACTCATAAAACTGGGAATAAAATATACCAAATTCATTAATCCAAAACTTTTACAAACTCTGTACATGAATTTTTTAAATTAATAATCAATATATGACTGAATTACATGTAAATTTTTGGGCATCCTTATACTTATTACAGATTCCGAGAATATCCTTAAATCTAAAGAATAAGAGAGGGGTCAATTATTTGATCTCTTGACAGTCAAATTTCAAGATATTTCTAGAATCTGGAATCAACATAAATTCAACACAATTATTTTAATGTTACACTGCTAAAGCCACCTCTAGCTCACCTTCAAATGCACTTGTCACTCGCAACAAAGTCATAAGCAATGAGCATACCTGATACAACAAAATGTGTTCATAGTGAAACAAGGATCTGAAAACTGATCGTAGTTTGAAAGAAAAAATTCTAGGATATCCAAGGTGAATGTTCTCTACATATTACTGACACACAATCATGCAGCAAATCCACCTGTGTCAAGTGTTGTGAGGCTTCAAATAGAAAAGGGTCGAGCTTTTGATGTGTGTCCAAGTCTAGTTTTGCATCTCAAATTCACAGCCAAATTTGACGGCCTCAATTATGATGATAGTAATGATATGACCAAAGTGTTGGAGCAACCGTGCCACTGTACTAGAAGAAATCAGTCACAAATTTGCAAGATCAAATAAATTGTTCGAGAACCAAGAACCATTAACCAATCATCGATATGTAGTGAGAATCACATATCTGATCTCCTCGATCTGAATCCTCACCCTTAAATTATGTTTAAAATGATATATCTGGGCCACAAGATGCATTATGTAGAGATATTCATACAAAAGTTGGGTTTTGGAAATTTGATTTGGTCATAGAAGGAACATACTGTCATATAAGGTATGGATCATTAGATTCAACAAGAGTGTTGATTGATTTCCAAATGTCAAGCATTACTCACCACCATTATTAACAAAGTACAAGTCTGTAATATTTTTCCTTTCAAAGGAAAGTTTTGTCTTGGATTCCTTTTGTGGTCATTGGATCCCTTTGTTAGAATTAATGACTTTGAATACAAATGATTCCTTAAATACTCACGATTCTGTTTCAAAATACTTGGATCAAACCCAACCCTTTTTTAAAAATAAATGAGAACCCTGACATCAGTATATAGATCCATCCAAGCACCATTTGCTTTGACACTAGACTCTTTTATTTTCTCTTTTAACAATTTCCATAGAGCATTTCCATGATGTAATTCAAGATTCTGGAAAAATATCATGTTGTATGCTATACGCCATCTGTTTTGTCATCTTAATTGTTGTGATAGTATGGGATATAAAGGCAAGAGTTTGGGACAACATATTATTTCTATAACATTTTTATTTTTTGAAATAGGATTTTCCAAAGCAGCTAATTTTTGATGGATTTTTCCAAAGCAGCTAATTTACAGCAAAATGTCTTTCAAATTCAAAGCTCAACTGATTAAGGTAATTATTGTGTTTAGGAACTTCAATTTCAAAGTTCCACTTAATGTAATTGTGTTTAGAAATTATGGAAAATGTCTTGCACTTCAACCATGGATATGTGGTTGAAGTGTTTAATGAAATAATTGGAGTGTATTCATTCATGTGGATGATTATTGTGTGCAAATTAACTTAGAAAGGGAGCCCATGAAATTTCTCAAGATAATGAGATTGAAGAACTGCAAAGAAGCCCTTCGCCAAAATTGAGAGTGAGAAGGTTAATAAAGACAATATAGATGTACCCCTGAAGTGGTTGGATCTCTTTCACTGAAGAAAGCATTAGTGTAGGTGCCCTAATTCAATTCCTCTAGGCTATGCCTTCCCCTGAAGTTTTGAGTTTTTTTTTGTTATTTGATCATTGTGAGCCGAACAATTTTGGGTTCTTTGTTGGTTTTTGAAGATGGGAGATTCATGATGACACTTAAGATTCTGAATGGAGTGACTACCAATCTCCAAACTCGATTTTTGGCAAGCGTGACTGAAAAATATGGAGCAAAGGGATGCACAGATATAACGACTCGTCATAATTGGTAGATTCGTGGAGTTTGCTAAATGAAGTACCTGCCATATTGAAAGGGTTGAAGGAGGTTGGAATGTCAAGCTTGCAGAGTGGAATGGACAATGTTAGAAACCCTATGGGAAATTATGTAGCAGTGATTGATGTTGATGAAATCATTGACACAAGGCCATATATAAAAGGTTTTGACTAACTACATTGTCAACAATGGCAAGGGGATCCATCCATAACCAACCTGTGAGTGCTAAAGTAGATTCCGCTGGTACCATTCATTTTGGATGTTGAATTAAATTGTGTAATGTTCAGCTTCTTTTCATTTTGTTTTGGGAAATAAACAAATCTTTTCTAGAGAAATAGGTATATTTTTTTTGAGTTTGGGACAATGTTACATAGGGATCTCTTTTTTTGAAACTTTTGTTGGTGAGTCTCCAGATTTGCAGATGCGCGTGAAGGAAAAGGAATAAGATCAAGGCAGGCAACGCTAGATTTGCAAAGCTCTCTTTCCACATCCATAGCTTTGTTGTACATTATAGTCAATTACGCTATATTCCAAACAAAATAATACTCCATTAAACCTTGTGTCACATTCTATTCAGATTCGTTCTCTTCCAACTACATTTACCACATTTACCAGCTAACTTATGAATACATCAAGACAATATTCAAAAATCACTCTGGGTGCTGCAATAAAAAGAGTTTGGTCTATTCAAGGTCTCATCAACTCTTCTCCATGTACCTCAACCATCAAACATAAAATAGGGAGACACACTTTCTATATATATAAAAACCACACAAATCACCACACAAACAAATTTTTGTTTTGAAAGTGTCTATTCTAAATGACCTTCCATTAGAAAAATGATTTTTTCTTTTAAATGCATATATATTAAATTACCATCTATATAACATATATATCGTGGAGCTTAATAGAAAAACTAAACATGTTAGATTGATTTAACAAACATTGTTCGCGAGTTATCATGAATTCAAGAGAGTAACTGTACTTTTGAAACGCATGCATGTGTACTTTAACACGACTAGGATCGTCTTTCTAAGGGTTTTATGCTTAGCACCATGTTTTTAGTTGTCTATTAAACGGCTAAAAATGCATAATTTCTATGGCGTATAAAAACAATATTGACCTTTGTTTTCTTGCCATATCGTTTTGTTTTTTATTTGGTTAGGCATTTTCTATTCGCTGAAATCTAGAAGTTTATGGTTGGGTTAATCATTTAGGGTAAGGATCGCTGATTCTTACCCCTTATCTTCAACCGTTGTAAGTTTTTCATTCAATCATCTGACGGGCAGGATCCCCGAGAACATTGGCAATTTAGTTAAATTGAATTTTTTGTTGCTTACAATAATTATCTCAGGGGAAACATACCTCCTTCCGTCGAAATGTGTAGTGAGTTAGAAGCCTTAAATCTGTCAAATAATCGCCTCCAATGCTTCATACCTGCGGAGCTAGGGCGCCTCCAAAGTCTACAATACCTGCATTTATTCAATAATGCCTTGACGGGCACCATTCCTTCCACTCTCAGCTCCTGCAAAAGCCTTCTTGAGATTGTTGTGTATAAAAACAGCATCACAGGTTCCATTCCGGAGGAATTTAGTGCACTTTCTCAGCTACAAGTGTTGTTGCACTACAAAAACAATTTATCTGGGAGTACATTCCACAGATTCTTTATCGATGCAACTTTCTGGTTAGATTGGAACTATCAAACAACCTGCTAACTGGAAGAATACCATCCGGGATCGGATCCATCCCATCCTTAGAAAATCTGCCCCTCTTCATTAACAATTGACTGGACAGATTCCTGCCAGTTTGGGGAACTTCTCTAATCTTACGATTCTCGCACTATATCGTAATCATCTATCAGAACCCATCCCTGAAAGGCTCGGGTTTCTCTCTAGATTACATTACCATCCGTGCCAGTCAACTTTCGGGTTCCATTTCTCCGACACTGTTCAATTCTTCGAACTTGGTTAATATCTCAGCCTCCAACAATCAGTTGACAGGGAGAATACCCCCAGAAATTAGCAAATTAAGCATGCTCAGTTTTCTGTTAGTTGGGGCTAATCACTTGTGGGGAGAGGTTCCACCACCTTACATAACTGTTCACTCCTCCAGAAGCTTGAAATTTCCAGAAACAACTTCAGAGGCTCCCTACTAGGATCTCGTAACATACGATGTCCATCTCACCTGTAGCAGCATAAATTGATAAGAACGCCAAAGAACTTAATGGTACGCTCGCGATTGGGCCTGAAAATGTCCTTCAAACAGAAATCGTGGGCTCCCATATCCTACATCATCTTCTGAATTTTTGAAATAGAATTAACATTGCTCACAGTTTCTCTATGTGGCCCTCATTTTGCAGCACGTCCAGATCACAGAAGATTAGTAATTTCGTCTTGTAGATAAGAAGAAAACGAAAGAAAAAAAAACAAAAACAAAAACAAAAAAAACCTAACCTCTAAAGCACGCCCTCAGTCTCGTGAATTCAAATCCAAAAAGGTAGATGCATACATCCATAGAAGCCCTATGCCTGGGTCATGTATTGAGTGAAGCAATGGTAGATATGGAGATGGTATCAGGGTTTGATTTTAGAAGTTGGTTGTGGGTAACTAGCCGAACCAATTTTAGAAGTTGGTTGTGGAGATGGTATCAGGGTTTGATTTTAGAAGTTGGTTGTGGGTAACAAGCCGAACCAAAACTCTATTAAACTATGACAAAGTCTTTTACAATCAGGATAAGAAATGAGAGAAGCCAAGCCTTTCTTATTTCTTCTTCGTGACTCTGTTTCCTTCCCTTAGCTAATTGTGCACGGAGGTAATGTGTGGTGGTTTTCAAATGTTTTTTTTCCCACCCTTATTGATTATTCATGGAGGTGGTTTCATAGAAAAGACGTGTTTTAAATTTGAGACTATTTTTTTTCCTCCCTTAGCTAATTGTGCAAGGAGGGAATGCGTTTCCTCCCTTAGCTAAGTGTGGAAGGAGAGAATGCGCGGTGGTTTTCAAATGTTTTGTTTCCCACCCTTATCGATTATGCGTGGAGGTGGTCTAATTGAAAAATTCGTGTTTTAAATTTGAAACCACTTTGTTTCCATCTTTTAGTTGATTGTGCATGGAGGTAATGAGTGGTCAGGTGATGGTTTTCAGATGTTTTGTTTCCCACATTTATCGATTATGCCAGGGAACACATGGTTAGATAATGGTTGTGAAATGTTGTAAATAGAGGTGGAGTTAAGTCATAAATTATTTTGATTTTTGGAAAGATAAAATTCTAATTTTTAAATTTTATTTTAGGGATATATGCCTCGTCATATATGATAATTTATCTTGTTTTAAAATGTGTCTAGTGTAATTAATAATATATGTGGATAAATTTAAGGATTTAATGAAAATCAAATTAGAATAATAATATATTTATATTGAAATTAATAATTATTTATTTATTTTGTTTATAAAGGTTTTGTACTACATTATCTTAGAGTTTTCACAATTAAGTTATTTGGTTGTGTTTATGTCGTGCCTACACTATTGCATGCATCTCTTCTCTCAATAAGAAGTCATTGAGCTCTCATACAAATGAGACCTCTAACATTGCATCATAATGCCAAATACTCCCACAAGCATTAATTGTCCTTCATGTGATCAAAATATCACCCTCTAGTGACAAGGATCTTTGTTTCTTCTCCACCAAGTTGCTATGCTTTTTCTTCAACAATAGTCTTCCAACAAAGTAGGTCAAGCCTTGTGTGACATAAATGCTTGTGTCGATGGGGTGAAACCACAAGGAGAGCACCCATCTTATGTGTGACCTTGTTATATCTATATATATATATATATATGCATGGGAAAATTCCATAGACTTCACCACCATTGATGGATGTTAACTTAGGTAGACCATCACTGCCCAAGTTCCAAGCATCTTGCCCCTAGAAGACCAAGGGAATTGAACCTACGATCTCACCAAAATGGGGAGAGAGATCTCACATTCTAATCATGGCTACTGAAACTAATCCTCAAGGCTACAAGACGCTTAGCCCATCTTTGGAGAATAATCAATGGAATAGTAAATTAGTGATATTGTGTTGATCCACACTCACACCTAATGTGGATTATGTCTAACCCTCCGCATTAGAGCCACCCAAGGGTGTTAATTACTTTCCCTCCCCCACGACAGTTAGAATGCAACCCTCATCCATGCATTTGATGAGCTTTGTAAACATAATAATTGTCAATGAAAGGGAAGCTCCTCATTCCAAGGCGTTCTTCTCAATGCATATGTGCTTCATTTGTTGTTCAACCCTACTCCAATCCTCTCTCCTTTAGCTTGTGTTATATCCCTCACAACACGATTTTATTACATAAACATTGAAGATAGATGAAACATCCGCCCATTTCCATTCCATTTGGAATTTCAAGCCTCCATGCATTCAGCATGGCTCTCCAACCCAAACTTATTTTATATCATAGACACTATGTTTTACCATTGTTCTATCAGATTGATGTTGGCGGAAATAGAAATAAATGGGATTTAAGGATGTTCTTTTGACCTAGATAATATGGCTTATTTCCCAAGATGTTACCCAAAGGCCACACTTTCTCACTATTATATTTCAAGAATTTGGAATTCATCTTAGGCTAGTTGATTTCTACTTAAGATATCTCCTTCATCACACCACTCATGTAGTGTTCAAAGGAAACAATTAGAAATAGTTGCAGTTGTCATTTTGAGATCTTGGGTTTCATTATCATGGGTTACCATTCATTGGGCCTTATTTTCCTTTCTTCACCTTTTTCTTATATGTAGGACTTAGGGAATGAGGCTTTCATCAGTTTTGAATGACTCATAGATATAACATTTACATGAATTTTCACTTCAACCTTAGAGTTTAAACTTAGATACACCACACTAGTGTATCTTTAATGATTGCAACTTTCAATTTTTTCTTTTCTTTCATCACAAATGACAAAATGGGAAATAATTTGACACAAATCTATAAATGCTTAATCATAAAGGTGTCACCTGGGGAAAATGAATGAATATCCTATAAAATGACATGGTATAAAATTTGATTAAGGGAAATAAGCGTACAATAATATTGATGTGTAGCACCTATTCAAATCACCAAGTATATTCCCAGACCATCAAGATGACACACTTTTTTGAGTAAAATTATGAAACACCGTGGGACAATCCAACTTAGAACTTATAGCCAAAGCATCGAGAGTTAGAATAGATTGCTTAAGTGATCACAAGAAAAATAATACACTCTGAATATATCATATACACATGGATCATACATATCAAGCTAAATGTGGTAGCTAAAGTGACCTCTTCCTACACCTAGGGTCCTATATAGCCAAGGAAAGGCGTTATGAAACCAATGATAAATCCATGAGTTACATACAGATGTATATACCTCAGTTAGAAAATGATAAATGCGAAAATAATCCCAAAGGCTAAGATGACAATGAAAATTTATAAATTTCCTCTAAAAACCCATATAAAGTGGGGTAACATGTCCTATGACATCCAACCCACAATTTTCAATGGGAAATCCTCAAAAGTCTCTTTGAAGAGATATGTACCTGTTAGCCTCCTATACCAATAGGTTTCATCTTTCATGATTATCTTGATTGAACTATGGAATATGTTCAAACCTTCTTTCTTGAGCAAAGGTGTTCCATATTCTTGAAAAACCAAAAAATCAAAAAAGTTAAAAAATGTAAAGAGGGTGTACCCTAAAAGGAAAATCAAAGGGTAAGAAAAATAAAGTGGTCAAAAAGAAATGAAAGAAATGAACCCCAAGAAAAAATAGACCAAGGAAAGTGTGCAAATTCAAATGCCACTACTACTTCATTTTTGTAATAAAACAATTGTGTGCAGCTTGTCCAACCTTTGCCACAATTCATGAATAAGGCAAACTGTTTAAACTTGGCTTACTCATATTTCAATTTCATGTTATAGATTAGAGAATAAATATCTGACCAAAAGGAAAATCATGAAGATAAGTAGAAACTTGAGCTAATAAAAACCAATTTCAAATGAGCAAGGGGAGTCTAAGAGAAACATCCAATGATTTGGCGTGTATGTGGATTGAACAATAACACCCCCTCTCATTTGCA
>APFE030650100.1:76430-112985 GCA_000404065.3 Pinus taeda | reverse complement strand
CCATCCTTTGACTCCATAGCCCAATGGACTGAAAGCTCTCAATCTTGCCCTTAGTTTGTGGATTCCACCATTTTCCCAAAACAAACTCTTGAATCTATAACTAGCCTAAAACCTTCCCAGAACAAAGATAAATCATAAAGAGAGAGCCCTCTCTGGATGCAGATTGGATAGATTCTGCATCTAAAAGGTTGGTTTGTGGTTACCTCGGGTATACTTTCCTCTTACAAAACTTCTAGGAAAACCTGAGTGATAACAGTACCATTGAGGGCCAAGATGAGGTATGGGACCTCACCAATTTGATAGTTGAATAAATTTTAACGTTGATCTGTCAATTTTGGCCCTAAGAAGGCAAGGCAACATGGAAGGAGGTGACCCCCTTAAAAGAGTTCAAATGGGGAATGGCACATAAGGCCTTATATATTTAAAGATCTAAATCCAAGGACCCCCCTCATAAAAAGAGGTAGACATGTATTGAAAGAATGTACACAATGAACCATCCAAATCTTGATAGAGACAATATAATGTCCCCTGAATCTCATAATAAATGGGGCTTCTACATATGAGATGACCCTATAACTCTATCTAATGTATATGGAAAATCTACCAGATGTTATTGAGAAGAGGAAAATCATGATGATTACTTTCAACTTGATGCTAATGTAAACCCACTTCAAACGCAACAAGGGGAATCTAAGAGAAACATCGAATCCTTTGTTGTGTATGTGGGTTAAACAATAACACCCCCTCTCATTTGCATGAAGTGTACCTAGTACAAATCCATCTTAGAGTCGAGGCCATGAAAAGATGAAGTCCAAGTAAACTAAATGTATTGTCTATAAATAAACTCTCTAACAACATGACAAAAGCATATGATAATGACATTTACGTTGGAGGTGGATATCACTTGAATTGTGTTACAACTTTAATCTCTCCCCCACAAAGATGTGTCATGCTCCCTTGTGATGATGCATCAACCTTACCAGAGAACAACCTCATGATGTAAAAGGAAATTAAACATTATTTAACTTTAATAGTGTTGCACATTCAAACCCCACCTCATACTCATGGCTAATGTGAGGTTATTTAAAGCATTTATGTGGATACTATCATTTTATCTGATCTTATGTACACAATGTTCTACATTGACACAATTGGGTTTTTTAAGCAAACAAAATATTTGTATCCAGGGTTCACTGCTTATGCATTAGGGCTAGAGAGGCATTTTCTTTATGAGTGATCTATTGATTATCTACTACTATATGGGAGAGCACTACAAGCTCGATCTCAACATGAAGTGTAGATATTGTGAGAAATTCAAACCAAGGCTTTGCAGATTATTCAAATAGGGGAAATTACAAGGGTCATCTTGAATGAGGATAACCAAAAGTTGTTGGTTTCAATCTTCAAGGTAGAACCATGGGAAGCATCAAAGAGCATGGAACAATATAAGGGTTTAATCTCGAGTGGTTTCATGGGACACTTCTATAGATAACATCAACCAATGGTAAGTAGATATCTTCCTCATTTCCATCCCCTAAACACATCCTTTCTTGCACTAAACCAAAAATACATGAATCCTATTGGTTTTGATAAGTGTCATTTAGTGTCATTGTGCAATATTTCATATAAGATCTCGACAAAAATCATTAGCAACCACTTAAAATTCCACTCAAGAAAAATTATCCCATAAGAGAAAATGGGATTTTCTAAAGGGAAGTATAATCCTATAAAACATTGTAATGGTCCAAGAATATATTCAAAGTAGCCAAATAGATGGAAATAGTGGAATGGCCATAAAGTTAAAAATGAAAATTATATTTTAAGTTTGGACACTCTTTATTATTACTTTTTCTCAACCCATGCAACTCTTCTCTCAATTATGTAATAAATAAATCTGAATACCTCCCTCATAAAAAGAGCTAGATATGTATTGAAATAATGTAGATAACGACCCATCCAAATCTTGATGAAGACAATAGAGCATCCCTTGAATATCATAATAAATGGGGCATCTGTAGATAAGGTGATAAACAGATCCTTTCTTGCACTATTACCAAAATAAATGGATCTCGGTGGTTTTGATACGTGTCATTTAGTGTCATTGTGAAATATTTCATATAAGATCTTGACAAAAATTATTAGCAACCATTTGAAAGTTCACTCAAGAAAAATTACCCCATAAGAGAAAAGGGTGTTTTGTAAAGGGTAGTATAATACTATAAAATATTTTAATGGTCCAATAATATATTCACAATAGCCTAAGATGAGTTGTAATCAGTTCTTAGGTGAACATGGCATAGTCTAGTTGTAGTAGTCATAACTTGGTCAAGTTGTTGTAGTCGAGGCAAGACTTGGTTGGGTTCCTAAGTCCCAGAAAAAAGTAAGGGTAGTTGTGAGGGCATGATAGCTAAGGAGTGCCAAGGCGTGCCAAGGAATGAAAAGGCTAGCTAACACATGCTAGATAGTGTCAATTCATGTTGAGGAGTGTTACCGAGTGCCAAAACATCACAAGGGAGAACTAGGTCAAAATGCATGGAAATGAATGAATAAGAGTGTGTGCCAAGGAGTGTCAATGAATTCCAAGTGTCTCAAGAATAAAGTATGTTAGGATAAGGTTAGAATAAGACTTGTAGGAGGCAAGCCTATGGTTACAATAATGGCCTGGACAATGTAGTTTCAGACAAAGGGATACTTTGGGTTGGGCACAACATTGTTTTTCCAATGACTTGGTTGGGTTCCCAAGTCTCAAAAAACGTAAGTTTGTCTACGAGGGCATGACAACTAGGGAGTGTTGAGGTTTTCCAGGGAATGACATGAATTACTAACACATGCTAGATAGTTCCAAGGAATGTTTTGTATGCCAATACATTCCAAGTGCTAAGGCGTTCCAAGACGTTTCAGGTGCCAAGGTGTGGCACCAACACATTCTAGTGTGTGTTAGGGCCAAGTGCCAGGGAAACACGAGGGAGCACTAGTTTCAAATGCATGGAAATGAATGAATAAGAGTGTGAAGGGGAGTGTCAGCAAGTTTTAGGTGTGAAAGGCATCATGGAGTGCTAGGCTGTGCTAGGGAGTGCCAAAGCATGCAAAGGAATGCAAGGTATTTTAACATGTGCCACATAGTGCCAATGTTAGACATGCAAAGTGTTATGGCATGTCAAGATGTAAACTGTGTTGCTTAGTTGCTTTATGACCACGGTTGGATGTGAGCCTTGTCTTCATAACTTGTTAAGTTGTATGATTTGAGATTCGATATGAGTAGCCTAAGATGAGTTATAGGAAGTTATTAGGTGAACACAGAATAGTCTATTCATAGTAACTGTAACTTGGTCAAGTTGTTGTAGTCGAGGCAAGATTTAATTGGGTTCGCAAGTTGCAAAAAAAGGTAAGGGTATTTGTGAGGGCATGATAGCTAAGGATTTTGAGGGCATGCCAAGGAATGAAAAGGTGTGTTAACAAATTCCAGACAGTGTCAATGCATTTCGAGGAGTGTTGGGGAGTGTCAGGGAATCACAAGGGAGAACTAGGTCAGAATGCATGGAAATGAATGAATAAGACTATGTGTCATGGAGTGTTAGTGAATTCTAGGTGTCCTAATGACAAAGTGGGTTAGGAAAATTTTCTAATTCTGATGTACACCTTCAAGTGAGAGTACTAAGTTTACCAAAAAAAATTCATTGATTTACCTCGTCTCTTGCTAAGTGCAAGTAGTCTTTAGTGACATGCATATCCAGGGCTCACTAAAGATCAAAATTGTGATTTTAAAGTTTATGTGTGGTTCTTATAATATTATTAATATTTTCACATCGTTAGAGTTTCACCTCGAATCCAAGAAGCTACTACTGTGTGCAAAAATATTGTGAAACAACCAAATTCCACAACTTGACAAATCATGCGCCTTCATAATTTTATATGCCAGAACATAGAGAACATATGGCGAAATATAGAGGTTGATAGCTAGAGTATCTTATGATCTACAACCCTATATAATCAAATTCCCAAGAACAATCTCTAAGCATTAGTTATTAAGCATCAACCATAGAAATTTGTTTGTTTTGGAACTTTTTTCCAACTCTAGAAACACACATAGACTTAAAATAAATTGCATACCATGTTCTCATTATAAACCTAAATTCCAATCCTTGAAGTCTATGGTTTTCTAAAGCAACCAAACACAAATAATAGAGGAATATTTACATGGAATCAAAGGTGTGAAAGTTAATTATCTTGTTTGCAATCATGGTATTACCTCAACAAAAAAGCGAGCCTAGATCATGTCACTGTGAGCTTCCATGACTCCCTTTAAAATCATAAGCCCCAAGCCTCAAATGATATAAGCTATTTCAAGGAAAATCCCCCACTCCTCACAAAGCATCTACAATATTAGTGAAAACCAACAGAAGGTAACATGATAATGTTAAACCATGTCTCAAAATAACAAAAATGAGTTATTGAGTGCAATATAAAAACCTTGTTGATACAAGAAATTAACTGACCTCTATAAGTAATTCTCGTGGCTGACTCATATTCTCCACTATGTTAGGGCACCTCATAGTTTGAGGACCCAATTCCACTGCCCAGCTTGCACCACTTTCCAGGTTACCCTTTGAAACAAATCCACCATCCTTATCAAGCACCTACATAGTTTCCAAGGTAATAAATAAGTACACTTTCCTGACAAGTTTACAGTGATATTTTTCTTTTTTTAACTGATGGAAGAAGAAATTTATCAGTTGGAGCAAAATAATCACTCCATGGATGGACAGTACATAAAGAAGCATAAGAAGATTAGAATTGTAAATGTAAATCCCCAGTATATCATAATGACAATGTAATATTTTAAAGTGCCTGTAAACACCAAGAATGAGATGAAATACCCTTCAGTATTATCTCAAGGACTAGCAAGAAAATGCAAAATTATTAGATTATGTAGTCTCCTAAAGATAGAACCTTTAGGGAATAAAACAAGAAATATTAAGCTTGAAGGCATATATTATCCTACAACATTGTTGGCATAGAAACTGAGAAATGAGAATGACACTTAGTTTCTGTAAACGTTCATCCTTGTTTTTGCCGACGTGCAAGGAGGAAAATGCAGAATGATTCAATGTGCACATTGTACCTAGCTAAGTTGCTCGAGACTAGTTCCCATTATGATTTTTCACTTTAAGGGAAATTTATATTAGGCTCTTACCTTGATTGACCATCATAAGCTACCCAAGAGTTGCTTTCAAGTACATGTAAGAAACTACTGTAATTCAATTTGTTATTGCAGAGTAACCTTTACTACATGAAATTTGTCATTAGGCATATAACTTCTCAGAGAATTTATTTGATCATTTCAACTTGTGTATCATATTTCTTCTATTGGTTCAAACATGTGACAACTATCAAATCTGAAAAAATTCTTGTAGTAGAACTGTCTAAAATTTAGTTGTCGACATCTTTGTCTTTATGAAAACAAAGTTATGGATCAATGTAGCATGTAGATCCATGTGCATGGAATACTTTGTGGAGTTGATAGTCTAGGTGAGGAGCATAGGATAAAAGGCAAAAGAAAAGATGGGAAAGGGTTGGTGATTAATAGATATTGATGAACCAAGCGAGCAAGGAATCAATGCAGCCTTCCTGGGTTGTGAAAGGCAAGTACACCCTTGCTCTATTGGTCTCTAATCTGTGGGTTGGGTCATTCTTGTTATTGATCATCAAGCTTTGAGCCTTTTGTACTTCTTTATGTATTTATTTCTATGAAGTGTAATGAAAGAGACAATTTTCACCTATGATGTACTGTTGAGTTCTATATTGGTTCTTTAAAATGTTTAAATATCTATATATATGCTATATGATTTCCTAAGGTAATGTGAGTAGAATAGTGTGGTCAGTGGGTGCTTGATTTCTATGATTTAAGATCGGTTACAAGTTGTGGTTCCCTTGGTGCCTCATTCTACCCCCCCACACTTCAGTCATGGCACGCCTCGAGTGAGACTCCTTACCCTCTCTGGGTAAGGTGAAAATGCCGACATTGTTCTAGACTACAACGAAGCCTTGTTGGCCCCTTGTACCTAAACCCAGGGTCTCTTCCATGTTCCCATTTTCATGTCAACACATGCCAATTCATGCCAAGTGCTAAGGCATGCCAAGATGTGCCAGGTGTTAGGTTATGGTGCCAACACATGCTAGTGAGTGTTAGGGAATACGAGGAAACACAAGGGAGTACTAGTTTCAATTGCATGGAAATGAATGAATAAGAGTGTGTGATATGGAGTGTTAGCGAGTTCCAAGTGTGATAAGGACGGAGTGACAAGGTATTCTAGGTAGTTCCAAGGCATGTTATAGTGTTAGGGAAGCATGCCAATATGTACCAAGTTCCACGGTGTGCCAATGCGTACTAAGGAATGTTAGTGAGTGTTAGGGAAACACAAGGGAGCACTAGGTCAAAATGCATGGAAATGAATGAATAAGAGTGTGTGACAAGGAGTGAAGCGAGTTCCAGGTGTCTTAAGGATGGAGTGACATGGTATGCTAGGCAGTGCTAAGGCATGCTAGATTGTGAGGGCATCATCCTACCAAGATGTGCTAGGTGCCAGGGTATGCCAACACGTGTTAGGAAGTGTTACAGAGCGCCATGGAAACACAAGGGACCACTAGGTCAAAATAATGCATGGAAATGAATGAATTAGATTTTGTGACAAGAAGTGTCAGTGAGTTTCAGATGTGTTGAGGGAGTGACAAGATATGCTTTGCAGTGCTAAGGCATGCTAGAGGTCATGGAAATGATATGCCAAGATGTGCCAAGTGCCAGGGTGTGTCAATGCATGACAGGGAGTGTCAGGGAGTGCCACGGAAACACAAGGGAGTGCTAGTTTCAAATGCATGTAAATGAATGAATAAGAGTATTTGATGGAGTGTCAGTGAGTTCTATGTGTATTAGGGAGTGAGTGACAAGGTATTCTAGATAGTGCCAAGGAATGCTAGAGTTCTAGGGCGACATGCCAAGATGTGCCAGGTGTCAGGGAGTGCCATGGAAACACAAGGGATAACTAGCTCAAAATGCATGGAAATGAATGAATAAGAGTGTTTGATAGGGAGTGCCAGTGAGTTTCAGGTGTGTTGAGGAGGGAGTGACAAGGTTATATGCTAGGCAGTGTCAAGGCATGCCATATTTCTAGGGCATGTGAGGGAGTTCTAGGGAGTTCCAAAGGATGCCAAGGAATGTAGTGGGTGATAACACGTGCCACATAGTGCCAAGGGATTGTTAGATGTTCCAAGTGCTATGGCATGTCAAGATGTAAACTATTTTCTCAGTGGTTTTATGTCCATGGTTGGACATGAGCCTTGACATGGTAACTTGTAACTTGTTAAGTTGGATAAGTTGAAATTATACATGAGTAGCCTAAGATGAGTTATAGTCAGTTATTAGGTCAACAAGGCATAGTCTAGTTGTCGTAACTGTAACTTGGTTAAGTTGGTGTAGTTGAGGCAAGACTTGGTTGGGTTCCCAAGTCCCAAAAAAAGTAAGGGTAGTTGTGAGGGAATTATACCTAAGGAGTGTCAGGGCATGCCAAGGAATGAAAAGGCACGCTAACACATGTCAAATATTGCCAATGCATGTTGAGGAATGTTAGGGAGTGTTAGGGCATCACAAGGGAGAACTAGGTCAAAATACATGGAAATGAACAAATAAGTGTGTGTGCCAAGGAGTGTCAATGAATTCCAAGTGTCTCAAGGACAAAGTGTGTTCGGAGAAGGTCATAATAGGAATCGTAGGAGGAAATCCTACGGTTACAATTAGAAGGGGTTGGTCAAATCGTTTACAAAGGGAGACTTTGGGTTGGGTTCAACATTCTTTTGTTAATGACTTGGTTGGGTTCCCAAGTCACAAAAATAGTAAAGCTATCTATGAGGGAATTACAATCAGGTAGTGCCAAGGTGTGCCAGGGAATGCCAGGAAGTACTAACACATGCTAGATAATTCCAAGGCATGTTAGGCATGCTAAGACAAGCCAACTACTAAGGCATTCCAAGATGTGCCATGTGCTAGGGTGTGGCGCAGCTCCATGCTAGGGAGAATTAGGGGCTTCTAGATATGAGGGGACCCTCTAACTCTATCTCATATATATGGAAAATCTACTAGATGTTATTGAGAAGAGGAAGATCAATTATGACGAACATTTTTTGATCATAACCAAAAGTAACCAAAAAGAGCATTGGTCAGGGTCAATAGAAGATCGTCACTAGAAGTGTCACCAAAGAGAGAATTCGTGATGGTCCTTTAATGACCCTCACCAAAAGTGTCACCAAAGAGAGAATTAGTGACGGTCCTTTAAGGACCCTCAGCAAAAGTGTCATTGAAAATGGATTTGGTGACAAACCTTAAAGGACCATCACTATATACACTTACAACAACGTTTTTTTAAGAACCGTCACCATATGCAACATTGGTGATGGACCTTAAAGGTTTGTCATAGGCATGACCCTCACCAATGACCTTTTTTCTTGTAGTGCATATTCCTTCTGCAAATAGAAATAAATATATGATGACTTTTATTGATTATTACATTAGGATATGTTGGGTACATTTGTTGAAAAATAAATAAAATCTTTTGAAAACTTTGAAAATTTTCATGCATGGATTGAAAATGGTGCACAATCACATATTGGCTCTCTTCGTACTAATAATGGAAAATAATATACTTCATATGATTTTGAAAATTATCTTCACCAACATTGGATTCAACATCAAGCAATTGTGCCATACAATCCTCAACAAATTAGTGTAGTTGAAAAAATGAACAAGACTATCTTAAACATGGTTCTCTCAATGATATTTTTCAAAAATATAAAGCTACCTTTTTGGGCTAGTTCAGTTCTATGTGTAGTATATATAAAAAAACGTGTCCATCTCATACTCTAAAAAAAATTACTCCTTATTAAATGTGGCATGGCCACATTCCTTTAGTAAGGCATCTTAGGATATTTGGTTCCACTTGTTATGCCCTGATTCCTAAGGAATAAAGAAGAACACTTGGTGCAAAGCGCCAAAAAGGTATATTCTTGGAGTAATCAGATACCACTAAGGCATATCATCTCTACAATGACGTAAATAAGAAGTTTATATTGTTTATAAATGTGATTTTTATTGAATATTTCAATACTTACAATATTGCTAAGCAGAAACTTGATCATTTCGACATATTCAACAATGCAAATTTTTTTCATTAGTTTGATAATGAGATTCCACATCTTGAAGGGAGATCCCTATGCTAGATCAATTTATGGAATATATTATTTAAGCACTTCCACCCCCCTCATGAAGTTCCAACCACTTCTTTAGATCAAGAATACCCTTTGAGTGATGGTGAATGAGATGATTGGAAGGCTAAATGTTGATGCAACCTCGTCTCTATCAATAGAGAAACTTGGACCATTTTAGAAAGATCCACCAAAATGGCTCATTAAAACACTTGAAAATGTTCATCTCAATGAGGTTGGAAAGAAAGGAACTAGAAGCTTCACCAAACAAAATGGAGGTGATGTAGATGATTTTGTTTCAATTCATGATATGACATTTCTTATGATTGTGAATTAAATTTGTTTACTAATTTTGAACCAACTTCATTTAAAGAAGCTACTTATCATGATGAATGGAAATAAGCAATGTAAAAAGAGCATGATGCGATCATAAAGAATGGAACATGGAAGCTTGTGGACCCTCCATTTGGAACCAAACCAATTAGCTGCAATTGATTTTCAAGAAAAGACTATAAATCAGATGGCTCAATTGATAAGCACAAAGAATGCTCGTGGAATAAGGACTTGCACAAAAATAACAAGTTGATTATGAACATGCCTTTGCCCCCACAAAAAATGGGCCACCATATGGACTCTCTTTGCCTTGGTAGATCAGAATGGATGGAAAGTCCATCAAATGGATGTAAAGGTTGCTTTCATGAATGGAGACATGAAAGAAAATGTTTTTAAATATTAACCAAAAAGTTTTTTTGTGAAGGGACAAGAAAAAAAAGTATGCAAACTCATCAAATCCTTGTACGATATAAAACATGCATTGTGAGCTTGGTATGACAAAATGAATGAGCATATTCTAAAATTAAATTTTAAACACTTTAGTCTTGATGGTGCAACTTTATTTTTCTATAAAGTTGGAAAAATTATTGTTTATATTGTGGTGTATGTAGATGATCTGTTGATGTACAACACCAAAGGATGCCGCTCAGAAATAGATCACAGATCAGTACACAAGTATTCTTGATGTGGTTAAAACTGTCAAAGAAGGAAACAGTCCACAGCTTAAGCCAATGTGGCCACTTCAGGAAATTTATTAATGTAAAAGAAAGAAAATTCACATAAGCTTCTCTCATGAACGGTCACCCTACAAATGATCCTCCATGCTCTTTAAATAGAGATCATGGACCAATTGGGTGTTAAGCCATGGATCAAGTGTCGGTAATACCGAGGAGAGAACAAACCGTTGGATCACTTCATGTATAGAACATATCGTGACTATTAGATTGTAAGTTACAAAAGTACATAGTAAAGAAACACACTTTACCTAAATCTACACTAGACCAAGTTATACTTAACTATTTCCTATGTGTCAGAATATCCTAACATCCCCCCTTAAGAACAACTTGGGATAGGATTGAGGATGTACAAATATGACACAATAGGAGAAGGAAGGAGGCATTAGAGCCTATCCCCCTGTTGGGCAGCGGATCCCTGCCGTAACGGTTTGGGGCTTGAAGCTCACATTTTTGGGTATTGTATAGTAAAAGCTCCGTGAAGTGCGTAGAGAGTGAAGTGTAATGGGTCCAGTCTAAGGGTAGTCCACGCTAAAATGTTGTAAAATAATCTAGAATGTGTCAGCCTGCCCATGGTTCACGGACCATGGGAATGTATAAATAAGAGCAAGGCTCTAAGTGTAAAGGGCAGCTTTTTAGTAATAGAAGTAATATGGGTGTCTGAACGTGATAGTAGATCTGAGTCTATAAGTGGAAGTTGGGTTGTAATAGGAGATAGAGGCTCTGCAATTGTGTGCACGGAGTCCTAGTTAGAGTCCGCAGTCGTGTGCACGGACCCTTGCAACTGTGTGCGCAGGGCGGGAAGTGGATTGTAATTGGATAAAGGAATTAATAAAGATAAGTTGATTCTGAAATATTGTGTATCTGTTATAGATTCTAGTTTATGCATCTGTTCCTAATTTACGATTACACGCATGTCTGTTTATGTTGAATAATAACTAAAAGTGTTGTACCATCATAGGTAACCAAAGATCTATAATAATATTATGCACAGAAAAGGGTAAATAGCATTCGAACTTGACTAAGGTAGTTTCCCTGAGAAGACAGTTGCGCGAAAGCGACGCAACACGTAGGATCGCTTCGCGAAAACCCAAACCACATCAAGACATCCCTAGGGTGTGGAAACCTGGTTCCAGCACCCTCCCATATTATCTCGGGTGAGACTTCAATCCGTGCTCTGCGGACTGTTGCCGAAAGGGTTGGTAGTGTCAGGATTTGTTTGGCTAAACAATTCTGAACCTGGGTCAGGTCCCATTAAGCCAACAAATGGTTCCGTTGCCGGGACCGAGATCTGCCTAAGGGATGTCTGATGTCGGGATGTTGGAACCCTGCGAAGAAAGAACTTGAAGATTGGTTGGATCAGAAGTTGCACGAGTTTGTGATACAGGAAAATAAAACTCCGCAAATATCTGAGAAAAGGTGGTTGGGTCATTTCATATATATAGAAATCCACGAGGTCTTCTTTACGACATTCTCGTCGGAACTATATTCTTGGATCACAAGGCTAACAGACAGTCAGGGGAGGTGCAAGCTTGATCAACCGATAGTGTGGACTCCAGAGTTAGTGCGCAGGCAAGAGGAATTTGAAGATAAGATCATGTCGACCGTAGATCATTGGCTAGATCGAATAATAGGAGGGTTTATCACTAAATTTGTGATAGACACGACTGTCAGCTACAACGAAGCTAAAAGACGCTTTCTCAAGGGACTGCAAGGTAAGTACATCAAGTATTTGAATACCTGGATTAAGATGATGTTATATGAAAAACGGGTGATGCACATACATTAATGAGCGGAATGACACGAAGTGGAAGGATCTTCAAAGGGATCGAAGGGTTAGGAAATAGTCCTTTAATTTCACCACCGCGAGCAAGTGGGGAAGAGTGCGCTTAGGTTTCTTCGAGGAGTGCGGTCAGTTTGATCAGGCAGTGCATTCTGCAGTTATCATCTCCACTAATGCCACCTCTCCCATCACCTTCTTCACCTCAAACTTCACTCACTCTACCTCCACCAAACCAACAGTTTATCCTGGCGAGCATGATCAATTTTCTTGTATTTGGAGTAGTAGGAAACAAAGATCCCGATCAGTTTTAGTTCATAGTAAGAACACTATGGGAATCGCACGAGGTTATAGATGATAACATTAAGAAGGCCACATTGGTAAGTGTGTTGCAGGATCACACGCTGACTTGGTATATCAAGCTTTCAAACGATCACCTGAATGCCGGAATAGTAGAAATTCAGAGTGTATTGAACAAAGAGTTTAGTCGACCGAAATCAAAGACGCAGTCGATTATAGGATTCAAGGAGATCGTGATGATTCCTAGTGAAAACCCCTAGGATCTAGATCAAAGGTTGAAAAGTACGATCCACGAGGCTAATATGACACCGACGAATGCGCAACACTGAGCGTGGTTTGTGGTGTCTTTAACACCACACCTGAGGATGGAACTGTCACAACAGAAGCTCTCAACCCAGGCAGAGGCACTAGAAATAGCGATGAAGTTGTACGAAACACCGATACAGGATCCGGGGTTGGGAGTCTAACAAATCCATGTGAAACTACAAGACCTATGCTTAGAGATGCAAAGTTTGAAGCAGGATAGGACGCCCTGGCCAGAGGTGTGCGAAGAAGTGTGGTGTATAAAATGTAAAGGCTAGGGTCACGATAAGGATTATTGTCCTGTATTCACGAACTATTTGGCAAGAGGGGGGCTGATGTCATTGAGACCAGAGGCACAAGCAGGTCTGAGTGCATATGCCGATCTCTAGTGCACAATTTATTAGGTGGGAGGAAAGCACACAATGGAGAACTGTCACCTGTTGAAAAAATATACCCAGACTCCATAGCAACTGTACTGTAATTTTTGTAGATCTGTGGGTCATGATGAGCGAATGTGTCAGAGCTATGAAATAATGATGGATAGGACCCCAACTTATCGAATGTAGATAGAAACGCGAGGCCTTGATCCAACTGCAACAATAACACGAGGTGGCTTCCAAGGGTGAGGTCGAGGTCACGGGGGAAGGGGGCCCGGAAGGGGTCGCGTACAACTAATTTGTTACAATTGTGGAGGACCTGGGCACTACGTTGGTGATTGTACCAACACGACGAGACTATCTTGCCCATACTGTGAACAATTTGATCATGAAATGATAGATTGTCCGACACTGATCTGACAAATGCGCGAAAAAGGGGTGTTGTAGCCCACTTCGACGCAAAATATCCAAATGATGAGGTCCGAACCGCGCGAAGAGGACCCCAATGTAAACATGATGCTCAAAAGTGGCACGACCACGAGGGAAGATAAGGAGGAGAAGCCTGAAGAGGATACCTGGGTACATAAGGCTCCTGCAAAGGAACCTAAGTTTGACTTGGACTACGCAAAAGAAACGTTTATGCAAGCTAAGAAGAGCTTCACGGAGGTCTCTACTTCAGGTTGTAGGGATCAACTAGAGATGAGCATGGATCCCTCGATGCCAACTACCTTTTTAGAGACATGTATGGAACTGCTACGTGATAATAAATCAGTTAAAGGACTACAAGAGTTGATCACTAGGTGTGCAGGGTCAGGGGAGCCACGCGTAGTTCGAAGAATGGGGAAGCATGCTCTATGCACCAAACGAGAAATAATGTTGCCAACGCAAATTGGCGAATATGAGATGGATCAAGTGTTCTTAGACCTAGGTTCGGATGCGAACGTATTACCAAAGAAGAATTGGGAACGCATGGGTAGGCCCGCCCTATAGTGGTCTCCCATTCAATTGCTGATGGCGAACCAATAAAAGATGTTGCCCATGGGAAGATTGATAGGGGTAACAGTGGATATCAATGGTGCAAGCACGCAGACAGATTTTGAGGTAATAGAGATTGTAGATGACAGTAACCCTTACCTCGCATTACTTGGAATAGACTGGGCAACGAATATGAATGGAGTCATCAACCTAAAGAAGCAGAAAATGATTTTTGAGAGAAAGTCCCTACGTGTGATAGTTTGGTTGGATCCCACTGAAGGAAAGTGTTACATAGAACCTGTGTGCAATGATGGAAGCGACGAGGAGTTAGATTGTATATATAAAATAACCGCGCTAAACCAGGATTGGCTAAATCTGACTGTAGATGAAAGGACCTCATGGGAGCACACATAATCCTGTCTGTCAGAGTCTGATGAAGAAGATGAGCGATGGCACAATCAGTTGAGTGATGTAATAATGCTAAATTGTAATATGATGACCAAATCACTGCGTTGTGTAACAGCCCAGGCTCGAGATCTAGCAACATATGATGGATTAACAGCGGTGGACGAATTCTTGAGCAAGTTTGAGAGTGCAGTACCAGAGCACCAGAGGTTCGATGCATTAAAGTGGGTGTTGTGCGCAACACCTGCGCGTTGGTGGGGAACACATGAGGAAATTTTGAAAACTAGTGTGATTGTAGAAGAATGATGTGGCTAAGGTTTGGGAAGCTAGAGCTACAAATAACCGAGAAATATGATGGATGCAATGACCCGCGCATGCACCTCGCAAAATGGACCAAAGCCTATGGTGAAGAGCCCCAGCTTGAATGGGTACACTTATTCTATCATACTCTAGATATCATCCCCAGAAACTGGTATACTGAGGCAGAGCTTCGACATGGTACGGGTGAATGGGATATCTTGCGCGAAGGGTTTTTATTAATGTTCTTATTTGAATACCAATGGATGCATACTGTTGACGATGCACTGCAAATTGTGAAAGCTGCTCTCTTCAAAATACCACAAGAACCAGAAGAAATAGTTCAACCAGAATGGTAACATCAGTTAAGCCATGCCCTAGAATGTTACAACATGCAAGTAGAGGATAATGATGATGACCTTGAAACATTAACATTCCATAAACAGAAGGGAGCCATGAAATTCAAGGACCGTCGATTGAGGACCCCGACATCAGAGTGCCACTAAAAACGAAATAGGTGAACATTGTTACAGAGGAGGAGCCGAAGTATGCGACCCTGGGGGACTATTGGGATGATGCCACGGTGGATAAGGTCGTTGATTTATTGCGTGAATATCAATACTTATTCCTGACCAAAATAACAGAGTTAAAGGGGATTCTCGGTGACCTGGGAATGATGAATATAACTCTGAAACTAGACGTGAAGCTAGTTAAGCAGCGTCCTTACCGTTTGAATCCGAAGTATAAGGAAAAAGTCTGCGAAGAATTGGACAAATGCTTGCAACAGGAATTATTGAACCTCTGGAAGAGTCTGACTGGGTGAGTCCTATGTTAGTGTAGGAGAAAAAAAAGAAGGGTGAAATTCGAATCTGCGTGGACCTCCGAAAACTGAATGATGCTTGTGTTCATGATCCATTCCCAACCCCATTCACAGATGAAGTCCTGGAAAATGTTGGTGGACAGGAAGCATACTCGTTCATGGATGGGTTATTGGGTTACCATCAAATGAAGATCACACTGGAAGATAGGAGCAAGACCACCTTCGTGACCGAATGGGGATGTTTTCAGTACACTATTATGCCCTTTGGGTTGAAGAATGTGCTAGTGATATTTCCGCACGTAGTAGTGGCCGTGTTCAAAGAATTCATTCATAATTTTTTGGAGTTTTATTTTGATGATTGGACTATATTTGGGCTAGTCAAGAAACATGTAGCAAGCTTATAGTTGATGCTGGATACATGTTGATGACACCAGTTTGCGCTAAATCTTAAAAAGTGTACATTCTTGGTCCCTTTTGGCAACTTGCCTGGCCACGTAGTATGTAGACAAGGCCTGATGGTGGACCCTACGAAGATTGTTGTCATGCTCAATCTAGAAAGCGTCGCGTAGTGTCAAACAACTCTGTACCACGTTGGGACACACTAGCTACTATCGAAAGTTTATTAAGGGCTACGCACAAATCATGGCACCAATGGAATAGCTGTTGAACAAGGACACTATATATTGTTGGAATGATGACTGTAAGAAGAGTCTAGAGATTCTAAGGAAAATATGGCATCCACACATTGAATTTCATTTACATGTTGATGCGTCCTGTATCACACTGGGAATTGTACTCACACAGGAAGGAGCGGAAGGCATTGATCACCCGATCGCGTTCACAAGTCGACGATTGTCTAAAGCAGAAAATAGCTACTCCACTACTGAGTGTGAGGGGTTGGCAATGGTATATGTGCTCTAGAAATACCGCCACTATCTACTCGGTGGGCACTTTAAAATGTATACCGATCACTTCACGCTGAAATACCTGATGAACAAACCTGTGTTGGGGGTGCGCATTTGTAGATGGTTGTTACTTTTTCAAGAATATGATTTCAAGGTCATTGTAATGTCGGGCCACCTAAACGCAGGCCCCGATCACCTGTCTCGAATTGAGAACGGTGAGGAGCCAACAAATTTGGAGGAAGGACTACCTAATGCATAGCTCTATGTAGTGCGCGTTGCAGATGGTCACTTCAAGGATATAATCCACTTCTTAACCACAGGGACCGCGTCGTAGGGGTATTCAGTTTAGCAAAAAAAAGAATTGGTGGTACGCACAACGAATTTTACTGTTATCGCGGGGCACCTCTACAAAATGGGAAATGACAAAATATTACGAAGATATGTACCTAAATTTGAATGAGGACAAATCCTCATACAAGCACACAAGGGGGTTGCAGGAGGACATTATGTGGGACGGGTGACAACATAGAAGATTCTTCGCGCCAGACTATGGTGGCAAACCGTACATCAAGACTCAAAAGCATACTGTCGGGCCTGTGACGTATGTCAGCGAACTGGGAAACCATCATGAAGGGATGAGATGCCACTCAATCCACAGATGACGCTACAACCATTCAAAAAATGGGCCATATACTTTGTGGGGCCTATCACCCCTCAAGGGAAGATAGGTGCACGCTATATCATCACTACGACAAAATATTTAACTAGATGGGCGGAAGCACAACCGGTTAAGGACTACACAGCTGTTACAGATGCGAAATTTTTATTTGACAACATCTTGGCACGGTTTGGATGCCTGAAAATTCTAATGAGTGACTGCGGAACACACTTCCTAAATGAAACTATCAGCACACTTACTGAAGAATTCCAGGTGTATCATCGGCAAAGAATGTCGTACCGTCCACAAGCGAATGGGACCGTAGAAGCATTCAACAAGATTCTGGAGACTGCGTTGACCAAAGTATATAATGCACATCAAACCGATTGGGATTTACACATACCTACCGTGTTATGGGCATACAGAACCACATGCAAAAAATTGACAGGGCAGACACCGTTCAAGTTAGTCTACGACACGGAAGCCGTCATGTCAATGGAATACATTGTGCCCAATTTGCGGATAGCAGTGATGACAAGGATGGACGACCGTGAAGCCTTGGAAGAGAGGCTCACACAACTGGAAGAATTAGAGGAAGAATGAATTCTAGCAGGCTTCCATCAGCAAGTACAAAAACAGCGTGAGAAAGCTTGGCACGATCGCCACATCAAGTTGCGCTTGTTCAAAGTCAACGATTTGGTATTACTATATGATAGCAACTTCGAGAAATTCCCTGGAAAATTCTGAATGCATTGGTTGGGACCATATGTAGTCAAAGAGGTCATAAATGGTGGCGCGGTCCAACTCGACAAGCTTAATGGAGAGCCCTTCCCAGGAAAGGTAAACGGCAGTCACCTGAAGCTCTACACGAGTGCGCCCACTGCCTGACTAGTAGACTGAAGTATAGTCTCAGCACTTCAAGTAGTTAAAAAAAGGCATGGGACTATAAATGATGTAGGAAGGCTGCATGGAAATAGGGTTTTGCGTAAAAAGTGTTTATTACAAGAATCGCAGTCACGCATAGAGGGCTGCGCTGTTGCGCAGAAAGGCGGGAAAGTGATAGTTGAGGTCATTGTTCATGACAAGATGGTCAATCTGAGGCAACAAGGAGTGAACAACGGGCATTTAAGACATGAAGTCAGTACTGGATTTGAAACGATCTCCAGTACGTATCGCATTAATGAACCAGAAAAGGAGGGAATGGTCGAATTTGAATATTGGCTAGCTTATAAATCACAGCGGCTCGTCTACCATGACACTGTGAGACTTAAGTTATTGAGTTACCTGATAGATATCGACCCATCCAACTTCGATCATTTGCAGGACCTTTGGGACAACGTAATGCTGACGGTCGAAGTCGTTGTGCTGAGCTCAGCACCAATGATGAGAGACATACTACAAATTCCCAAACAGATAGCAGCGCTGGTCCGGATATCACCGCGAAACTTGTGGTCGGGTAAGCGATCTATGAAAGATAAGGGCGAGGTGGTGAATCTTGGGATATCATGGACAAGTGCAACCCTAGGCTACGTGCCTACAACGAACCTTGAAGATTGAGACCTCGTAGACAACAATATCTCTCTTGCAAAAATGCAACACAAGCTGCAGCAGATATTGAGTATACAGGACCAGAGACTGCAAACTTGCTGCACTTGCATAAAGAGTTCATGGCTTTGGCATCTCAGCTAGAGCTAAAATCCTATGAGGAGTCGCTTTGTGTTAACCGAGCAGAGCAGAATGAGCATCATCAGTTAGGCGAACTAATAGGGGCAATGGAGTAGGAACTTGAAGAAGTGATGCAAGAAGCAAGGATGGAACAACGAAATGCAGTACTTCACTCCTAGGGATGATGAACCATTAAGCCTTGGCAACGTGACTCGCCACACTGATGTGTGACTTAGGACGAGTCATGATGATTGTGTTGGGGGCCTGTTGGGAAGCGAATCCCCTGCGTAACGGTTTTTGGGCTTGAAGCCCACATTTTTGGGTATTGTATTGTAAAAGCTCCACGAAGTGCGCAAAGCATGAAGTGTAATGGGTCAAGTCTAAGGGCCCTAAAATATTATAAAATAATCTAGAATGTGTTGGCCTGCCCATGGTCCGTGGACCATGGGAATGTATAAATAAGAGCAAGGCTCTAAGTGTAAAGGGTGGTTTTTTTGTAATATAAGTAATATGGGTGTCTGAATGTGATAGTAGATCTAAGTCTGTAAGTGGAAGTTGGGTTGTAATAGGAGATAGAGGTTCCACAGCTGTGTGAATGGAGGCCTGGATAGAGTCTGCAGTTGTGTGTGTGGACCCTTGCACCTATGTGCATCTATTCTAGATTCTGGTTTATGCATCTGTTCCTGATTTACGATTACGCGCATGTCTGTTTATGTTGAATAATAACTGAAACTGTTGTAACTTCGTAAGTAACCAAAGATCTATAATAATATTAAGCACAGAAAAGGGTAAATAGCATTCGTGATTGACTAAGGTAGTTGCCCTAAGAAGACAGTTGCATGAAAGCGACTCACCGCGTAGGATCGCTCCGCGAAAACCCAGACCACGTCAAGACATCCCTACGGTGCAGAAACCTAGTTCTAGCACCCTCCCATACCACCTCGTGTGAGACTTCAGTCCGTGCTCCATGAAATTTTGCCGAAAGGGCTGGTAGTGTCGAGACTTGTTTGGCTAAACAATTATGAACCTGGGTCAGGCCCCAAAAGTACATAGTAAAGAAACACAGTTTACCTAAATCTACACTAGACCAAGTTATACTTCTATTTCCTATGTGTTGGAATATCCTAACATCCCCCCTTAAGAACAACTTGGGATAGGATTGAAGGATGTACAAAGATGACACAATAGGAGAAGGAAGAAGGCATTAGAGCCTATCCCTCCTTAGTGACAACTTCTTGAACTCCAACCATAAATCGAAGTTTCGTAAACTTCGCCTCTGTGAGAGCCTTTGTAAATATGTCTGCAACTTGATCATCGGTTGAAAAATATTTCACTTCAAGAACATGGTCATGAATGAGCTTTCTAATGAAGTGCATGTGTAGTTCAATGTGTTTGTTGTTTTGATGTTAGACTGGATCTTTGCATAGTTGAATGGCACTTTGATTATCACACCAAAGTGTAGCCGGATGCTACTGCTGAAAGACAAACTTTGACAGGATCTGACGAAGCCATAGGGATTCCTTACTAACTTCTATGGTGCCAAGATACTCTACTTTTGCTGAAGAAAGAGAAATGGAACTTTGTTTCTTGCAAGACCATGTAATAGGTCCAGAAGCAAGAGTGAATACATAAGTTGCAGTATACTTCCGATCATCAAAGTCACCAACCCAATCAGAATTAGTGAAACCAACCAATAGAGGAGATGCTTCTGCACTATAACGAACCCCAAACTGAATTGTACCTTGAACATAACAGATTATTCTTTTAGTTGATTTCTAATGAATTTCATGTCGGTCTTTCATAAACTGAGCAATAAGAACAACAACAAAGGAAAGGCTAAGACAGGTATGGGTCAGATACAAAAGTTTTCCTACAAGTTAATGATATAGGGTAGCATCAACTTTAGGGTAAGTAAAAGTGATTGAAATTTTGGCTCCGGATTGAAAGGGAGAAGGGGTTGGCTTACAGTCTTCCATGTGAAAGTGGCATAGAAGATCACATGCATACTTGGACTGGGAAAGGGAAATACCTTCCTTGGATTGCAAGACTTGAAGGCCAAAAAAATAATGCAAGTGTCATAAGTCTGTCATTTCAAACTTATTTTTAAGACTGGACTTCACATGGTTTATAAGGTTAGGATCACCACCAGTAAGGATAAGATCATCAACATAAAGAACAAGAATGGTAATAGACTTACCCACTTTCTTGGTGTAGACAATATTTTCAAAATGGAACCTAAGGTTAGGATCACCACCAATAAGGATAAGATCATCAACATAAAGAACAGGAATGGTAAGAGACTTACCCACTTTCTTGGTGTAGACAATATTGTCAGAATGACACCTAGAAAAGCCAGTATCTAAAAGAAAGATATCCATTTTAGCATACCAATCCCGAGTGGCTTGCTTGAGACCATAAAGGGATTTCTTAAGCCGACATACAAGGCTAGAGTCTATTTGTATAAATACAGGAGGTTGTTCCATATAGATTTATTCATGCAAGTCCCCATGCAAGAAGATAGATTTAGCATCCATCTTATGGACGTCCCATTTGAAAGAGGCAGCAAGGGAAAGAACAAGGTAGATAGAGTTCATTTTGGCAACAGGGTAGAAGGTTTCAGTATAGTCAATGCCTTCAACTTGTGAAAAACCCTTAGAAACAAGACGAGCATTATGTTTATCAACTTCTCCATATGGTCCAAACTTGTTTATGTAAACCCATTTGCATCTAACAAGTTTTCGTTCCTTTGGAATAGGAACAAGATCCCATGTATCATTTTCCAATAATGAACGATATTCTTCATTCATAGTTGTGTCCCAATGTGAATGGTCTGAAGCTTCTACAAAGGTGTCAGGATCATAATTCGTTGAAGCTTTAGCTAGTAGGGAAGAGGCTCTATTGAACTAAGAATGTGTATGGCGTTGATCTGTAGGATAACCTGCAAGGCCGCCTGCTGCATCCCAAGTAGCACAGACCCAATTTGGAAGCTGAGGAGATGAAGGAGGATCCTAAGAAGGTGGGGGAGGATTTTCATCCTCGTTGTCATCATCTAAAGAAGAAATATTTTTAGAAGTAGAAGGGATAGAGAGAGGTGGCACATCCACCGAACCAGGCTTGTAGGCCGATATATTTTCAACAAACTTTACATCTCTTCTAATGATAACATTTTTGGACTTAGGTGAAAGAAGTCTAAATCCTTTGACATCTTCAGAATATCCAACAAAAATACATTTTTTACTCTTAGGTTCTAAGGCTTTATGTTTCTCATCTAGAATATGGGCCCATGCTTCACTTCCAAAAACACAAAAGTGACTTGCTTCTGGTTTAATTGAGCCCCATGCTTCTTCTGGAGTGATATTCTTTAAAACCATAGTAAGAGTGCGATTTACTATGTAATTTGCACAGTTAATTACTTCTGCCCAAAAATTAAGACCAAGTCCTTTATATTAAAGCATACAATTAGCGATTTCCTTTAAGGTGTGATTCTTCCTTTCAGCTACACCATTTTGTTGTCTAACATATGGAACAGTATTGCATTTGAATTCCATGCTCAGTGCAAAAGTTGAGGAATTTGTTGTTAACATATTTTCCGCCATTATTAGATCTTAGCTTAAGAATTTGATGTCTAGATTGTTTCTCAACAAAGGCCTTAAAGGCCAAGAACATGTTAAAGACTTCACTCTTAAGTTTTAAGAAGTATACCTAAGCGCGTTTAGAGAAACCATCAACAAAATTTGAGAAATACTTATAGCGAGAGAATGAAAAAAATGAAAGTGGACCACATAAATCACTATGAACAAGTTGTAAAGGGGATGAGGCGTGCCAAGAGGCACATTTTTCAAAACTATCCTGATGATGTTTTCTGAGTACACATCCAGAACAAACACCATCTCTGCAAGATACCATAGGAAGACCTATCACCATATTTTCTTTACATAGATTTTGAAGGGAGCGATAGTTTAATTGACCAAATCACTCATGCCAAAGTTTTCTCACTTCATCATTATGAGCAAAAAATACCAAGGGAAGAGTTGATGACCCAAAGTTGTTAAACTTATACAACCTTGTAGAATCATCTGCAATTCCAATAGCTAAAGTCTATCTAGGATCTCTTAGGTCCTTAATTACAACATCATGAGGTGAAAATTAAATGATTTAACCTTCACTTGAATGAGTTATCTGATATACAAATAGAAGGTTGCAGTATAAGGTTGGAACACATAATACATCATTAAATTGACCATTGTCTAGATGAATAGTTCCAATCCCTACAACATTAAGAGATATATCATCACCAACATATACATTTTTGGTGTTACAATCATTTAAAGAGGAAAACATGGCTTTGTTTTTGGCCATGTGATAAGAAGCTCCAGAATCAATGAGCCACTCATGAGAATGAGAAGAAGAAGATACATTTAGTGCATAACCAGACCAAGATGTTTGAAAACCACATGTAGAAAGTGTTATTTATGAAGATGAATTTGAAGTTGAAGAGTGCTCCAAATGGATGTTATGCTTCTTCATTGTTGCTTCCAAGGCTTCCATCTTCTTAAAGCATTTGGATTCTAAGTGGTCATCTCAATTACAAAAGTTGCAATGTCTATCAGTCTCCTTCCCTTTTTTTTGTTTGCCTTATCATTTTGTTGAATTGATTTTTCATTTTGAGACTAGAAGTGCTTAGGACCCTTGGTTGGTTTAGGACCATTCTTTTTAGGATGTTGCTTCTTAGGATTCTTTGAACTTGGTTGTTGCTGGGCGGCTAAGGATTTCTTAGAAGAGTTTCAAAGATAAAGAAGACCGAGATGTAAGAGTTTTTCTTGCTCTTATTAAAGAATCACAAAAGGCATCAAAAGAGGGGGACTTGTAGTCTTGTCCCTGAGAAATAAAGGCTTCTCTAGCAGAATGGAAGGGGGAAACAAACACAGAGTAGGTTGGTCCCAACTTAGTAAGAATGGAATAAATAAGGATATCATCTTATTTCTTAACCTTAACACCTTCCAAGAGAAGTCTAAGGGTCTTGAACTTGGACAAAAAATCTTCAATGGAACAAAAATTATTGGCGTCCAATGTAAGCAACTCATTTTCGAGTTGATGGGCTCTAATTTCATTTTTAATTCTAAAAAATTTATTGAGTTGTTTCATTGCTTCATCAAGGGTATCAAATGTTGCGATATGGAATCTAAGGCTTGGAGAAATAGACATCCCTATCAACCCACATGTTTGATCTTGCCTATTTTCCCATTTGGCTTGCGTATCTTCATCTTTAGGTTTAGAATCTTGGCCCGAGGCTATTCTATAAAGACCTTTATTTCTAAGTAAATCCTCTATGTAGTATACCCATTGAAATTAGTTGGTACTATCAAGAATAAATTGGCATGGAATTTCCATTTTAATAGAAACTGAAGATGTAGATGTCGAAACTAAGTGTTCTAATGGAAAGATCTTGAAAAATTAGGCTGATTAAAAAAAACGGCTTCCAGATGAAGACGTTATGGCTTTTTGAAGAAAAGTTGCTGAAGATGCTGACGAAGTGCGTGAATGTGCAGAAGTGAATGATAATGTTATATTTAAAAAAAAATTCCCACCTCCCCCTCCTTCGAAACTTAATCTAATTAGCTCACTTTAAAAAAAATTATGTGACCCACTTTTATAAATAAGTGAAAGTCACTTTTATCTTGGTACTTTATGAGCTACCCACTAAATTTTAAGTTAAATAAAATATAAAGAGACTTTAGAATTATAAGTGACTCACTTTTTATAATGGGTGGGAACACTTTTACATAAATTAACTTAAAACATAACATACATGTGCTTTTTGAAAAAGTAACTCAACAAAACAAAAGACTTGAACTCAAAACCTCTATTCTCATAAAGTAGCTTTGGACCAAGTGAGCTAGATTAAAAGGTTAATAATTTTTGGAAAAGACGAAGGGTTTTTTTTTTTTTTGTCACTGAAGCTTTGGGTTACGTGCTTACTTGAAAAAACCCTTTTTGCCTACAAAACAAAAAACCACACAAACCAATACGGACATGCAAAAAAAACCAAACTCTATGGCTTGAAGTTAGCTTTCGCCAGAAACTAAATATCTTCCTCTATGTTTCTGATTTTTTGAGATCACAGTAAGGTGCGGCGAAAAAGAACATACACATGAGAAAATCCTTCCTTTCTATTTTTGATTTTCCTAGATCGCATAGAGTCGCGGGGGAAAGAACATACACAAAAATGAAAGGTATAGATCACGTAATAAAAAAACAGAGAGCTAAATAAACCGAAATAAACAAAGAGATAAATAACTAAAACTGCAAATAAAGATTGTATACCTCCAGATCTTAAAAATGACGTAGCTAGGGCTACAAGAAACCTTTTCGCGTGAAACGAAAATGTTTCCTCACTGGAACAAATGCTCCTAACACAATAGAGCAGTCCTCTCGGCCTGAAAGAGGTTAGAACAACAAATCTAGGAAACGACAATTGGATGCACTTGTATCAGCTTCATATTTGGATCACCAACGGATGTTGTCCTCAAATATCTCTAATACCATGTAGGAATTTGCAGGGTAAGTTCCTCAGATAGAACACCAAAAAACACTGCTCACAAAAAGATCACAGTTCAATACACCAATATTCTTGACATGGTTAAAACCCTCAAAGACGGAAATAGTCCATGGGCTGAGCCAACGCGGCCACTTCAGGAAATTTATTAATGTAAAAGAAAGAAAATTTACATAATCTTCTCTCATGAACGGTCAACCTACAAATGATCCTCCATAATCTTTAAATAGAGATCATGGACCAATCAAGTGTTAAGGCACAGATCAAGTATCGGTAATACCGAGGAGAGCATGAACTGTTGGATCACTTCATTTCTAGAACATATCGTGACCATCAGATTGTAAGTTACAAAATTGCATAGTAAAGAAACACACTTTACCTAACTCTACACTAGACCAATTTATACTTAACTATTTCCTATGTGTCAGAATATCCTAACAGTTGATAGCAGGGAACATTGAAAATTATATTGCATCCATAAAAAAAGAATTGAAGAATGGTTTTGAGATGATATATTTGGGGCACTTTCATTACTATTTTTGCATTGAAGTGACCCAACATCCAAGATATATATTCATATCTCAAAATGTGTACATTTGAGAATCGCTAAACAAGTTTGCCATGGTTGAATACAATCCTTTGTCCACTCCTATGGAACAAAATATGAAGCTCACATCTAAATAAGGAAATGAATTTGAGGATGTAAACAAGTATAGAAAACTCATGGGAAGTAATATTTACCTCACCACTACTAGATAATATATTTCTTTTTACATTGGAATCCTTTCTAGGTTTATGCAAAAGCCTTGTGAGAGGCATTGGTTTGTTGCAAAAAGAGTTCTAAAGTACTTGAAAGGAACTCAATACTTTGGACCCAAATATTCATAGGTGGATGACTCCATCTTGATTGGAGATTCTAATTCAGACTTTGATCAAGATAAGGAAAATTGAGTGTCTACTACAAGCTATGTTATGCTTCTTGGATCAAAAGTTGTCTCGTAAAGGTCACACAAACCATCAATTCTAGTATATTCCAAAACAGAGGGAGAATATGTGGTAGTTGCAAAAACAACCAAGATTGTATGGCTTACGAAAATTCTTGAAGATTTAGAAGAGAAACAAGTGAAGTCTACTCCTCTTCTAACTAACAATATTCCTTCAATTAAATTGGCCAATATTTCGAAATTCCATGATTGAACAAGAAATATCAACATAAAGTATCATTTGATTTGACATCATGTAGAGGCCAAGGCTATTCACCTATGACATTGTTCCAAAAATGAGAAAATTATAGACATATTCACCAAATCTTTTGGAAGAAAAAAGTTTGAAAGGTTAAAAATGATGCTTGGATTGACAAACACCCCTTCAAATTAAGGGGAAGAATGTTAGACACCTAATCCCTAGCGATTTGGCGATAATATGTAAATATGTAACCAGATAAATTTGATTAGTTAGAATAGGAAAAGACCTTGGAATTGGAATCTCAAAGGTCACAATTATGCTTGTATATAATGATGTTCACCTTAATGGAAAACACACATTGGGAGTTACCTTCCTAGTTTGACAAGATGTGAAAATATTTGAGGTTGAATGTGGGATATGCAAACAAAATAAGGGAGAGACAATAAAGAGCTTAGGGATCCTACAACCATTAGTTATACCACCAAATGTTGGGAATAAATATCAATGGATTTTACTATAGATTTAGCCAAATTTTAAGGAAAGAGTTTCATTATTGTAGTGGTAGTTTGAATGAAAAAGTATGCCCATTTTTTCTCTCTTTCTCATCCTTTTAAATAAATTACAACAAAATAAATATTCATCGAAACAATCAAAATGCTACATGGAATCCCAAAGATTATGTAGGTGACAAAGATTCAATTTTCACTTGAAAATATTGGAGTAAATTATTTTCTTGTTTGTGTACTCAATTGGTTCGTAAGTCATCTTACCATCCTCAATTCAATTGGAAAACTGAGATTGTGAATAACTATTTAAAAGGATATCTACATTTAGTTAGATATGATAAACAAACACAATGGGTTAAGTGATTTCCATTGGAACAATGGTGGTACAACACATCCTTCCATACTTCATAAAAAAATTCCCCATTTATGTCACTTTATGGATATCATCCTTCATCCATCACACCACCCTTGAAGAGACTATAAAGGCTCAAGTAGTGGAGGACCACATAGGGCACAAATAGGGGGTTCTCAAATTATTGAAATATAACTTTGTTATAACACAAAATAGGATGAAACAAAATGCATCTCAACCTCATAGTGAGAAAATTCAAGGTGGGGGATCCGATATTTGTGAGACTTCAACCATATAAATATATGTCCCTCAAGGTACAAAAGTAGGAAAATAAATTAGCATCAAGGTGTTATGGCTCGTATAAGGTGTTGTAGAGGATTGAAACTATGCTTACAAATTGGAGTTTCCTCCATCTTCATATTTACACCCAACCTTCCATGTTTTTTTCTTAAACAAGGTAATTGGTGACAAGTACCACTTCATATTATTTTACCATAGATTAATGAAGAGAGAATATCATACTAGAACTAGAAATAATCCTAGAAACAAGAATTAAACAAGTAAGAAATTGAGAAATTATTGAGTGCCTCATTAAATGGAAGAACCTACCAATGGAAGAGATGCCATGGGAAGATGATTCGTTCATACAGAAGCACTTGTAGTTAGTCTAATGTTGAGGATGAAACTTGTTTGAATTGGAGGGGCATGTTAAGTCCTATGTTAACCTAAAACCCCTTATTAACCTCTATATATTGAATTATTATGTTTATATTTTTATATTCTTATGTAGGTTAGGAAATTTCATCATACCCTTTCATTATAATTGTTCACATTGTCACCTATTGATCTAGATCTTTCAACTTCAAGTATGCATACATAATTTCACATAAAAGAGCATGTAACCAAGTAACTTAACACATAAAAAGGAAGCGGAAATCATAAAGCAACTATAAGATCAAAGGCACACAAACGATTTGATTACGAAGCTCACCCAATGTGGGTTATGTCTCCCGGCCCTGCTCAAAGTGGGGAGGCCTCTTTCATTAAATGGTAACAAAATGAATTACAATCAAGTTTACATAAATGACTCGTATAGCTCCAATTTTTGTTATGGACAAAAAATGAAAATCTCAGATGTAGAAAAAAATATCACCATTGGATTTGTGGCGCAAAATCGAGTCAAACGACTATAAATTTGACCATATTCTCACACTTGCACTTCTAGACCCCAAAGGAATCTTCTCAGCATCAAAAGATACCCCTCTTCAGGGTTTCACCGCTCCTAGACCGCTCCTGGTTTTGCACCCAGACCCCACTCCGCTCTACGTCGATTCCATGGGAAAATAATTTGAGGTTTAAGTAATGAAGTTGTGGTAGAGGTTCCAAGGGACGGGTCGTTGGCCCATTGGTTGCCAGTTCTATGTTAAGGTGCACAAGTTGGGTAGGTTCTGGCATCCAACCCCACAGAAACTTTTTAGTGTTGCAAATGTTATATATATATCACACGTTGATTTGTTTGTTGGTTCCATCATTATGGGTGGGTATCATCATTGGAAGTTTGTGAATATACCGCGCCTCAATATATGTATTAACATAAGTGTGTTGGCAGTGTTTGACCACCCACAAACCACTTACCATTTTTTAATATAATTGTTGGAGGGGTGGCAGGGTTGACGGCTCGCCACCCCACACATATATTTGTTTTCTATTTTTATTACAATAATAGTTGAAATTTTGTTGTAAGTTTTTAAGGATCACTGGGAAAATTAAAGAGGTGATAAAGTTTCCCTTTGTGACAGCCATTTTCCTTGCATCGTCCTTTCCTCAAATTGGTGCTTCGTTAGTGACTGCCACTTGGCCTAGTTTGACCAAAACTTTGATCGGCTATATCATGAGTATACGAACTCGGATTTGAGTGACGTTCACATCGTTGGAATCAAGGAGACAAGCACTATGACCTAGTCCTAGTTTCACTTCCATATTATGCCTTTTATTTTTTGAGTTTTTTTCAAGGCCAGTTCTATTTCTAAAGCCACATAGATCATTCCTCCCCACTAATAATCTTTTGGGCTGCCATAAGATTTATCATTCAATTGGGAAGTGAGGGTATTTCTCCCTCACTTTCTCCTTTTCAATCCACCGGGACATACTTGGATGCATTCCTTTGAAACCAATACGAATGTACTCCACATCTCCCTATTGTGAAGTCTTGATCCTTCTATCAAGAATGATGTCCTCAGGTAGTTTATCCAAGTATTCAGGTGCAAAATCTTCCACTGTAGGAACCTGTCCAACCTCTTCAGTGTCCATGATCAATAGAGGCTCATAAAGCTTTAAGTTTTCAATGTTCACCATTGATTACATGATCCAGGTGGATCCAGAAACGTTCAGAAAACAAAGAGGGATCACGAAAAAAATAAAAAAATAAAAGTCCTTGGATTGCAATGAAACTAGGATCAGATCAAAGATCTCGTCGTAAGTTTTCCAACAACATAAAAAACACCTCAATCCGAGTTCATATGGAAACGTTATGGCTAGTCAAAGTTTTGGTCATGTGGCATGTGACACTCCCATATGCTGCCACATGGCAAAAAAATTCAAAAATCCTAGTCAGACCCACAAAGTTGATGTGGCAGCATAGTTAACAAACCAAGTGGACCAACAAGCAGGTGGCGTGGCAGCACCACAAGTCTACACATGGAAAGTAGGTGGAATATGATGTGGACCAATGAGACACTACAGCATGGCCCAATCACATGGTGCCACATAGAACCTCAAATTAGGCTCAAGTGTCCTTAGCATGGTGCAACCTCCCTTTTTCTTATTGTTTTAGGAGTTGTTACAATATGGACATATGAAAACTATGTTAAAACCAAAATTAGGCTTTAAAACCATATTAAAGGAAAATTAGGAATCCATGGAACCCATAACCTCCCCAACAACATGTAACTTAATATAAATATGCCAGCCATTGTGTCAACTGCCAAATTTGTCTTATTCACCCTCACACTTTGTTATAAAATGCCATTCAAATGGTTCAAAGGGACCATGGAGAATACATGAGAGATGAGGGCACAAACAAGCCAATGAAGACATGAATCCCAATAAGATTCTAGGAATATTGTTAGAGCATATGTTCTGGAATATTTCAAAGAATATTATCTATGAGGAATGTTTAAGACTCCTTGGGAGTGGAATTTTGAAGGTGTTAGAAATATGTCGAGTTTATACTCTTTTGAACTCGTTTTTCATAAGGAGTGAAATGGTGAGGTCATATTTGTCATATGAGCAACTGAATTCTAGTCAACTCATGGGAAGAAATCTTTAGGGAATCTTTGATATTCTCTAAGATCTATATTTTGACCGAAGAAGAAGGGATTCGGGTTTATAGTCAGATTTCATGATTTTTCGCTAAGAATTCCACCATGTAACTTGTTTCTTCAACAGAGGTGTGCATTTTTAGGCCATCCCCAAAAGTGGAGTTATAAGAGGCATTGATGCCATGCATTCTTTTGATTTTTGTTGATATAATTATTGATGTTGAGATCCTTGTATGCCACGCCATGTGAGAGTTTGATATTTTGTCATGCTAAAAGAGAGCTTACATGAGTGAGACTTCTTATAGAAGAACATCTCATGGAGAGACATGCCACTCTATTTAGGAGGGTCCTTCCTTGTATTGACAAAAAAAACACATCATGTATTCATCATCATATTGCATCAATTAATGAAGCAACCTCCCCACTCTTGACACCAGGCTCGCAGATGTAGTCCACATTGGACAAATTCCATTATCAATCTGTGTGTGTGTTCTTTGATTTGATGGTTGCCTTTATGTTTCCTCTTCTTTAAAGTATGCACATGTGGTTTTTCATAATTTTTCACTTGCAATTCTACTAACATCACAGAGGTAAAAGATCTTTGTTATTTCCTTGTAGCTGAGAGAATTTAGATCAGTACATCTACATGTATGATGGAAAATTGAGACAAAAATCATTGTCTCTGATCTTCTCTAATATGGTGAATGGGCCATATCGGATTGGTCTCAACCTTTTTCCTTCCCCTTTCATTTTGTCTTTGCTGATGTGGATCCACACTTTGCCTCCAACCTGGAATTGATGATCAACTCGGTGCTTGTCATGTTGAGATTTGTATTGAGCTTGACTTTTCTCCAACTGCTCCTAAACTACCTAGTGAATTATATGAATCCACTAAATGAACTTCCATGTTTTGTCCCTATCATCTTGCCCACTAGAATATTCATCTCTCCCAAAGACCATGTCTAAGGGATCCTTTGGAAAATATCTAAAGCATGTCTCAAACAGTGAGCTTTGAGTGGATGAATGCACTGCCCGGTTGTATGCATGTTGTACATAGTGAAGATGCTCGTCCCACAACTTGGGATGCTTGACACAATAGCCTCGGAATAAGTGTATCAATGTGTGGTTGAAAACCTCTATTTGTTCGTCAATCTGCGGATGAAATTTTGTGCTCCTCTTCAACTTGGTGTCCATCATTCTCCACAAACTCATCCAAAACTCTCTAAGAAAGTGAGGGTCTAGATCATACATAATGGATGTGGGCAACCCAAAGTGGACCGATACAATATGGCAGAAGAGATGAGCAGTCTTCTCTGCAGTGACCTTCTTTTTACAAGGCATTAATACACACATTTTTCTAAATCGATCCACAATGACATACAAATAGTCAGGACCTCTCCTAGACAAAGGAAAACCGCCTACAAAATCCGTTGACACACTTTCCCATGGACAACTCGAAATAGGGAGTGGTATGTAGAGCCCCAATTTTCTATTAGTGAGCTTGCTGACTGAAAACTACACACATCCCTTTACATATCGATTCACAATATTTTTCATGTGAGGCCAATAACAAAACCTCTGCAAATGACACAAATTTTTCCCTACACCAAAATGACTTGACACAAGAGAGGTATGTGCCTTTGTGATTACATGTATTCTTTCATTCGTGAGGATACAAAGTTTTCCAAGGTGGTACAACAACTTTCCTTGCAAATGGTAATTATCCACCTGCGATCCATGAGTAAGCTTTGCATAAATATCCTTAAGATAATCATCATCAACATATTGTTCAACATAAATTTCAAAAGGTAGTGAAGCATTTTTCTAAACTATAGATGCAAAAATAGGAGGGTGAGAAAGCATATCTGCCACTTTGTTGTTGGTGCCCTTCTTGTATTTTATTATCAAGTGAAACTGCTGGAGAAATCCCATCCATCTAAAATGACGTGCTTGTTGAAGCTTGGTTTGCGATTGCAGGTACTCCAAGGGCTAGTGATCTATTTGAATGATGGTCTCCTTGCCAATCAAATAGTACTTCCACTTCTTCACACTTTGAACCAAGGCATACAAATCTTTGTCAGAGGTGGGATAGTTCACAATAGTTTGCGAGAATGTCTCTGAATGGTAACATCCAAGTTTTCTCTGTTGCATCAATATTGCTCCCATGACACATCCACTAGCATCCGTCTGGATCTCAAAAGGCTGCTAGAGGTCAGGTAAGGCCAAAATTGGTGTTGTACTGATCTTCTCGTTCAGTGTGTCAAATGATTTCTACTGCTTTCCTCCCCACTAAAAGGTTTGCTTCATACTTTTCAAGGCATGTAAGGGGGATGCAATGACAAAGAAGTTGGAAATGAACCTTCTTTAGTATTGTATTGCACCCAAAAAGATATGAACCTCTATAACATTGGTAGGTTTAGGCCACTTTACAATCACATAAATTTTAGAAGGGTCTATTTTCAATTGTCCATCTCTAACAATGTGACCCAAGTAAACCAAAAAGGTCTTACCAAATTCGCACTTAGACATTTTGACACACAATTTTTCTTTTTGCAAAACATCAAGCACCTTTTTAACATGGATCACACGATCATCCCATGTGCTATTGAAAACAATAATGTCATCAAGACACACAAGTACAAACTCATCAAGAAAAGATCTGAAAATATCATTCATCATTCTCATGAATGTGGCCATAGAATTGCATAGTCCAAATGACATCACCAACCATTCAAAAAACCCCTTATTTGTCTTGAATGCAGTCTTCCATACATCCTGTTTTGCAATCCTAACTTGATGATAGCCACTGCACAAATCCAATTTTGTGAAATAGACAACATTTTTCAATTGATCTAATAAATCATTAATGTGAGGAAGAGGGTACCGATTCTTTAGCGTTATTTTGTTGAGTTCCATGTAGTCTATGCACATCCTCCATGTTCCATCCTTCTTTGGCACCAACATGATGGGTGAGCCACATGGAGAAGAACTTGGCCTTATGACCCCTTGGTTCAAAAATTCCGATACCTACTTATTTATCTCCTTCATCTCATGGCTAACAAACTGTACATAGCAATGTTGGGTAAAGGAGCATAATGTTGCAAGTGAATCTCATGTTGACTCTCACGCTTTGGAGGCAACCCACTTGGTTCCTGGAAAATCCCATTGTATTTAGAAACAATTTCATACAAATCCTTTTTATGAGTGGGATCACAACCTTGGAAAGCTTCATATGCCTCTGCATTTTTTCTCTCACAACCATGAGCATGCACCCTTTGCTGGAATTGATCAATATCTTCATCTGATCTGCACTTACACGACTGGCACTAATTTTGGCGTGACAATCTCTCAAAATGTATTCCACCTCATTTTTCATGAGATTATACTTTTTTTCATGACGAAAGAAGTTTTGTTTCCTATCATACGAAAGTGGATTCCCTAATACAATACCACAAATATCCAAGGGTACAATACCAAGATCAACCTCATCTATTAGTTTGGATACAATCACAAATCTAGGTCTACATTGCTTGGCTACATGTAATTGGCTTTATCACACACGCAAGGAAGAGGGTAGGGTTTCAGAGGAGGTTTGTTCTCTAATCATAACTTCTTAACCTAGGATTCTGAAATCAAATTTTCTTATGCTCCTGGATCAAACAAGGTTTCCACTTTAGTATGTTTCATTCTGACTCTAGTGTGGAACAATTCAGTCCTCTTTCGTTCAGTAACAAAAGACTCATCGAAAAACTTGTACTTGCATGTAATTCTGAGTTTTCATTAGCATGAAGAGACAGAGTACCTTGTAATCCTACACTTGTGATTTGTGTCTCGTCACTAGAATCAGATCTAATGTCCTGTTGTACGGTTGCCACCATATTTTTCTTGTTCTTCCAACCAAATCTCTTTAGTTTCAACTCTAGATGCAACTTCCAACAATTTTCATCATCATGGCCTTCCTCCTTGCAATGTGTGCAAGATGGCTTTTCTCCTTCCTCCTTCTTGGTTGTAGCTTCCTTCTTATCCTTTCCCTTTCCTTTTCCTTTGAACTTTCCATTATGAAGTTTGAAAGATGATTTCTTTGGTTTCTCTTCATATCATTCTTTCCCCTACTTTGAAGGTGAATGGCCTTCACATTCGCTGCATAAATAGTAGTAGGCTAAAATAACAACAAAGCATGCCTGATGTAACTATATAAAGAACCAATATACTTTGTTACAGTTTCGGGTGAATCAAATGAAATACCCAAATTCAATGCTTGTTTTCTAAAATCTTCAGCGAATATTTGTACATTTTGACCCTTTCCTTGCCCCAAATATTGTCATTCCATTAAATCATTTTGTCCATAACCCAAAGGATAAAACTGATCTTTTAATGTAGAAACAAAATTGGAACAAGAAGAAAGGAGATTACCCAAGTCTTTGTTGCCTTTCTGCAACTTGCCCTCCCACCAAACTAGAAGGGTGCCACTCAGCCAAAGATATGCTAATTTGATCTTGGCCTCTTCCTTGATCTGCTAAATCCAAAAATAAAACTCAATCTGTATAATCAAATTGTTTATTTTCTCTACATTACATTCTCCATTATATGTGGGAAAATCAAACTTTACATCTGGCTTAAAAAATGGCTTCATAGATGTATTCCTATAATGCATGATCAAGTGATGAGAACTGAGAAGAAGAATAATTTTCACTAGAGGATGGAGAGGGAGGTTCAAGAGGTTATCCTCTTCCACCTTCATGATTTGCCAATGCATGGTCATTTGGTTCTTTCTTCTTAGGCTTGATTGTCTTCTCTTATTCTACAAACAACTTGTCAACTTTCTCTGCCATGGTGAATAATCTTGTGATAATTTCAATCTTCCTCAATTTGAGCTTCCTCATCTTCCATGTTTTGTTTTCATGGTGCATGCCCCGCTTGGGGATCAAAGGATTTGAGTTTTCCTTCTCCTCTTTGGAGCTTATTCCTGCTTAGAATTCACTCATGCAACTTGCATTAAGAAGAACTGCTCTGACCCCGAACTTGATCCAGATCTTTTAACTTCAAGGATGCATACAAAATTGCATACAAAAGAGCATGTAACCAAGTAACTTAACACATGAAAAAGAAGTGGAAATCATAAAGCAGCCATGAGATCAAAGTCACACAAATGATTTGATTACGGAGTTCTCACAATGTGGGCTACGTTTTCGGGCCATGCTCAAAGCAGGGAGGCCTCTTTCATTAAATGGAAGCAAAAATGAATTACAATCAACTTTACATAAATAACCCTTATACCTCAAATTTCTGTCATGGGAGAAAAATGCAAAGCTCAAATGCAGAAACTAACATCATCATTGGATTCGTGGCATGAAATCGAGTCAAGTGACTATAAACTCGACCATATTCTGAAACTGACACTGACACTTCTGAACCCCAAAGGAATCTTCTCAACATCAAAAGATACTCCTCTTTATGGTTCTTCCACTCTTGGACCGCTCCTAGTTCTACACCCGGACCTCGCTCCGCTCTCCACCAATCCCATGGGAAAATGATTTGAGGTTTAAGTAATGAATTTGTGACATAGGTTCCAACAGATGGGTCATTGGCTCGTTGGTTGGCGGTATCATGTTAAGTTGTGCAAGTGGGGGAGCTTCCAGGTTCCAGCCCCATGAAACCTTTTTAGTGTAACAAATGTTTTATATATAATGCACATTGATTTTTTTGTTGGTTCCACATTATGGATGGTTATGACCGTTGACAGTTTGTGAATAGACTGTGCCCCGATATATGTATTAACATGAGTGGTTTGGCAGGGTTTTACCACCCGCCAACCACTTGTTATTTCTTAAT
>APFE030650100.1:1701-75987 GCA_000404065.3 Pinus taeda | reverse complement strand
AAAATAGTTGAAATTTTATTGTCAGTATTTTAAGGTCACTTGGAAAATTAATTAGGCGATAAATTCATCCTTTTCAACCTCTGTTTTCTATGCGTCATCCTTCGTCAAATTGTTGCCTTCTTAGTGACTGCCACTTGGCCTAGTTTGACCAGAACTTTGATCCGCTATATCTTGAGCATATGAAATCTGATTTGAGTGTTGTTTTCGCTGTTGGAATCAGGGCAATGAGAACTATGCATTGGTCCTAGTTTCACTTCCATATGATGACTTTGATTTTTTGAGTTTTTTTCAAGACCACTTCTATTTCTGGAGCCACCTGGATCACTTATATAAACACCAAGAAGACCTAGTCTTATAATCATCAAAACTTGTATTATATATTGTATTTACTATAAAACGAGGTTTCCCCATTGAAGTGCACTACAATTATTGGCTTCTTATAATTTTAAGGCACATGGTTCATAACAAAAAGCTTACCCCTAGTTGGCTATCAAATTATGTTATAGACCAAACTACTATGAGAAGTAGGGGTTCCATTATATGTTGTTATATTTTGTGTCACAGTTGGTAGAGAAATTAGGAGTGCGAATTTAGAGAGGAAATTAGAAGGAGTTTATCTTATGTAGTAGCCTTATAGGGGAAAAATTCATAGGTAACTCCATAGAGAATGCCTCTTTATTTGTACTTGCACATTTCTATAGCAGAGGAATGTGAGAAGAGTAACCTCACCTTCTAGCTAGGTTTTCTCTCGCAAGGTTTTGCTAGAGTAAAATTTGTTTTTATTTTTGGATGGTGTGTATACGTATTTTTTGTTCTCTATTCGTAACATTTCATGTATTTTATATATTTTAGCATAAAATCATCAACTAAAGAATCTATCTTCTAAGGAAAATTAACCTTCATAATATATATTTCAGTAATTTTATCATATCTATTATGACGAATCATTCTAGTGGAATATCCACAGTAATTTACATATCATATTGGTATAAGAGACATGTTTCTATAGTCCATTTTGTGAGAACTTACAAGGGATCTAAGAACCTATTGAAGGAGAAAATCATAGAAGCATAACCATGATCGATGAGTTTGTTCACAATAACCCTCATGATCTGAAAATAGAGATATTTATGAGGATGGAAATGCAAATATCTGGAAATAAATATCAAACTATTTGGAGCAGATGGAGGTGATATCAAGGGGGAAATTGGGATATTAGGAAGACCTATAAAAGAAATGTAAATTTCTTGAGAAAGAGAAGCCAAGTTTTAGTTTCTTTAAACCTTCATAGTCCTTATTCAAGATGCAAGCAAAAGTGGGAATAAATCCATACCAATTTGATATCAATGCATTAAAATTGAATCGTTAGTTGCAACAACTAGAAGTTGAATTTAACATTCACCATATAGATAAGGAATAAAACATATCATTCACTAGATTGAAGTTAGATGCCCATGTTTTACAATGGTGGGAAATACATACTGAAACAATTAGGCTGGAGGGTGATCCATTGATAGCTAGGTCGGAGGACTTAAAAAACCATCATTAAGTCATAATTTTACTCTATATGATATGTATAGAAATAATGGATACCATGGAAATACTTTAGTAATTGGAAGGGTAGAATGTACATGAGTACACCACTGAGTTCAAAAAGATGATGTTGGGTATCTCTCCTAAGAACCTAAATGTAATCATTAAGTATCTGGGGCATCCATGATCCAGGTGGATATTGGTGGCCACCTGACAAGTCCACTTGGACCCCCCACCATTGTTTCTTTCAGCTTTTCAGTTTCCTTAATTGTAGCACACTTTACTATTTTTAGTAGTTTTTCGGGTCCTGAACTTCCAAAGCCGTTTTGAGGCCCTAAACGACGTTTTTTGGGAAAACTGGGAGCAACATGGGTCCATGGGCTTATGTTGCTCTTCCCAAAGTTGTAGTTCTCGGATAGATCTTTCTAACGAGATATTGTGCACGTCAAACGAAGATTGTATGCCAAAGTTACGACCCCGGGAAGTTGATGTACCAATTTATCCAAACGGGGCCCACAATTTGGCGTTTCATCTTCTAGGGTTAGGTTTTTGGATGTTTAGGGTTTTCCATTGTTTCTCAACAATAAATAGGCCTTCAAGCCTCATTGTAACACATTTTAGAGGCATGTAGCCACCACATCTCTTCTCAGAGATAAGCTACCATCTCCCTAGCTCGTTTATTTTCATTTCTGTTTGTAAGCATATTTCAGTATTTTACATTAATGAAATGAAGTATTATTTCATCTTGATCTCTATGTTTATGGTTATCTCTATAATTTGTTGTGTTCCTGTTTAAATTCGGATTAGTGGTATCAGAGTGGTCTACTTTTTCTATGTTCTTCTTTGCATGTCCCCAACGAGGTCAGGATATAAGGAGTTAGGGCTTGAACTGGTCGAACCTTTGCAAGACCAACCTTGCAAATCCTAACGGCCTCCCATGGTGGATGAAAAGAAAGATGATAGGGCAAGAGATCCTACCAAAATCTTGCTCAAAGAAGCCCTTGAGCGACAAAGGAATGCAATGATGAACATCTTTGTCCAGATACTTCAGCGGCTACCTAGGGGCGACACATCGACTTCCAACAGCTACTCTGGAAACACCACATTGTTTAAGGTACAATTTAGTTTTGAAATCCCCATATTCGAGGTATAGATAGATGCAGATGTTGTTGATAAATGGTTAAATCTGTTAGAGGGTTGTTTTTCTATTCATGATTTTTCCACTCAGGAAAAGATTATTTTCGCTCTTCTCAAAGAAGCCCCCCACATCAAGGATTGGTGGGAAAACTACTGCGAGCAAAAGGATCAAAGTACAGGCTCACTATTTTCAGCCACAACCACTTGGAATTCATTCCAGGATGCCATCAAGGAGTAGTACTACCCTGTCGGAAGCTATGAGGATCAATACATAAAGTGGACCATGCTGCGGCAGGGAAGGGACCAAGACATGAGGGAGTTTACCAATATTTTCCATACCCTTGGCAAAAAGTTGGGTATCAAGGATTCATAGTAGCATTTGTTACTCACATACCATGGTTGCCTACACAAGTACATCCAGGAAGAAATAGAATTCCTGAACATATCCTCTTTCGGCACGGCATACCAATATGTCGTCAAGGTCGAGAAAAAGTTTAAACAGAAGAAGCGAGACTTTGGATCTTTGAATCTGAAGCAAGGGAAAGGTACCCCCAAACTATAGAACAAAGGACAAAGCCAAGGTGGGGCAGCCCAAGACAACCAGCCAAATCTGCAAGAAAATAACAACACCGCGAAGCCGAAAAAGGACATGGGAAAGTGGTGTGAGTTCCATAAGAGCTCCACTCACAACACAAGTGAGTGTCGGGCCAAGCTGTCATTGGTGGTCGAGCTAAAGGTTTCAGAATCAGATGCATGTTTCGACTCTGAGTCAGAACCTGACAAGGGGAATGACAAAGGGAAGCAGATTATCGATGCAAATCCCAATGCCACCATTGCCACCATGAAGATCCAGAAGGAGGAACCTAAAGATCTAGAGGAGGAGGAGCATCTCTTCCACTCCCAGATGTTGGTAAAGGGCTCCCTGCTACAGTTCATTGTCAACAGTGGGAGCCAAAAGAACCTCATGTCGGCAGAGGTCATGAAGCAGTTGGGCTTACCGACCACAGCACATCCACAACTATACACCATCGGGTGGCTTCACCAAGGACATGATCTTCGCATGAGTCATCACTGTCACCTTCCATACAACATCAACCCCTTCACGGATGAGGTATTGTGTGACATTTCTCCCCTTGAAGTTTGTGATGTATTATTAGGACAACCATACTTGTGGAAGTGACATGTTGTGTATGAATCAAGGCCCTATGTTATTATTGTTACTTTGGGAAATAATTTGTACAGGATACCTGAGGTAGCACCACCTACTGACATCTCTTTGGTTACTGCAAAAAAATGCGGTAAGCTCATTTCCAAAACCAGGAAATTTGTTTTCCCAATGATACACCCTCAAGGAAAGAAGAAGATAGTGGCCACGACCTCCAGACAGGGCCCCTCCGCACGACAACTACAGATGGACAAGGTTGTGGAGGAGTATGAGGATATCTTCACCTCCCTTGTAGGGGTTCCTCTACACTGTCAGGTCAAGCACTCCATTGATCTAACCCCAGGTGCGTCGTTTCCCAATGGACCAATCTATCGACAGTCCGTTCTAGAGAATGATGAAATCAAGAGACAGATTCAAGAGCTATTGTAGAAAGGTCACATCCGTCTGAGTTCGTCACCCTGTGGGAGCCCGATCGTGTTGGTACAAAATAAGGATGGGACTTGGAGACTCTATATTGACTATCAAGCGCTGAACAAGATCATTGTCCATAATAGGTACCTGATCCCACGGATTGATGACCTCTTGGACCAATTGAAGGGGGCAAAATATTTCAGTAAGATCGATTTGAAGTCAGGTATCACTAGGTACCAATCGAACCCTTTGACGTGTGGAAGACTACCTTCAAAGCTAAGGAGGGCCTTTTCAAATGGTTGGTTATGCCTTTCGGATTAACGAATGCTACTGCAACCTTCATGAGGTTAATGGATGACATCTTGTGGCCATTCACCAACTCATTTGTAGTGGTATACTTGGATGACATCCTGATCTTTAGCCATAGTTGGGAAGAGCACCTCCACCACATCCGACAGGTTCTCCAAACACTGCGGCAACACAAGTTATGTGCCAATTTGGAGAAATGAACTTTTGGCATGACCCAGGTTCAGTATCTGGGATACATTATTGATGAATAGAGGGTGCACGTGGATCTAGCCAAGATCCAATTCATTCGAGATTGGCCATCTCCAACCACTCTGATAGAGCTCCACAACTTTCTAGGTCTTGCCAACTTCTACCGCAGGTTCGTGTTGGGATTTTCTCATATCACTTGGCCCTTGAGTCAAGTCACCAAGGGAGGAGAAAAAACAAAATTATTTTGGTGTGAATCTCAGCAGAAGGCATTTACAGAGTTGAAATATCAACTTTTTTCGGCACCAGTGCTTGCATTACCAGACTTGCAACAACCATTTGAGGTTGAGACAGATGCCTCTGACTATGCTATTGGGGTAGTCCTTACTCAACACAGGCATCGAATGGCATATCACAGTGAGACACTTTCAGAAACAGTCTGGAAGTATCCCACTTATGACAAAGAGATGTATTCCATTGTGCAGGCCTACTAACAATGGAAGAATTACATCTTGGTGAAGGAAACAGTCATCCACACAGACCACTGACCCCTGCAGTTCATACAAACCCAAGGGAAATTGCAGAATGATCGCCATCAGAGGTGGTCCACATACCTGCAACTGTTCCATTTGAATATCAAGTATAAGAAGGAAAACACCAATAATGTTTTAGATTTCCTCAGTCGACCACCTATCATGGCGTTAACCACCATACTCAACTCTTGTGGGCACAAGACGTTTGAGTGGCCACTTCCCTATAAAAGCGACCTAGAATTTTGCCACACATACTAGACACTCTTGGAGGGTCAGCATGTTCCAGATTTTCAACTCCAGGATGTCGTGTTATGGCACCTAGGTCACCCTTGTGTTCCTTTAAAAGAGTGTGCCAAGATGATTTGGGAAGCACACTACAGTTAGGTTGCTGGGCATTTCGGGGTTGAGAAAATGGTGGCCATACTGCAGAAGTATTTCTATTGGTTGAATCTTCAATAGGATGTCGGGAAGTACATCAGATCATGCACTGCCTGCGCCATTTCTAAACCGACCATCAAGAAGTAAGGCCTCTATACCTCGCTTCCTACCCCTAGTCGACCTTGGGAATCCATCTCCATGGATTACATGTCAGACATTCCTTCCACTAAGCATGGAAATGACTATGTTTTTTTTGTCGTCGACAGGTTCTCAAAGATGGCCATTATGGTGGCCTGCAAAAAGAATATCACAACAGAAGCCACTGCTAAACTCTTCTTTGAACGAGTGTGGGTACACTTTGGGATCCCACAATCTATCATCTCAGATCGGGACAGCAAGTTCCTCAGTACATTTTGGTCCTGTCTCTAGTCGACGCTGGACACCAAACTCACTAAGTCCATAGCCTTCCATCCTCAAACTTATGGCTAGACAGAGGTTTTCAACAAGATGATCGTACACATTTTTTGCATGTACAACTCAAATCATCCACACACATGGGACGAGAGCCTCCCCTTTGTTCAGCACAGCTATAACTGGCTCTCCAAAGCTCGATTGGCCACAACCCTTTTTAGGTGGACCTGGGATTCCAGCCACTATGTCCCATTGATGTGGCCATGCCATTTGCAACTACTCAAGTAGATTCGGCTCATGTCTAGTTCGAAACAAATAAGTCAAAAAAATTCATTGAGTGCATACAACATATTTGCCAGCAGGTCCATGACATTCTAGAGAAATCAAATGGCAAGTACAAGCAGTGACATGATCAACATTGGGTGCCACACAAGTTTTAGGTGGGTGACAAAGTCTAGTTGCATTTGCCAAAGGAACGCCTTACCGGAGCCTATTGGAAACTCAGACCACTTTGATATGGTCCTTACACCATTACCAAAGCTGTGGGAGACAATGCATTTGGGCTCATCATTCCCCCATTCCTTAGCTTGCACCCAGTGTTCAACGTGGATCACCTTCGACCATACTTTCCACCATTACTAAACACATCCGACATTGCAGAACAACCCACACCCACAGAGTTAAATCCAGATTGAATGGAATAAAATGCAACTGATCGGATCATGGACACACAGATCAAGCACACTCACCAGCAGAATATCCAACTGTATCAATTTGTTAAAACAGACCAACTCCTTCACCAGGGCAAGTGGCTCACCAAGGACCAAGTTTAGCAGAAGTTTCCTCATCTCATGGAGGAAGTCAACACAATGGGGACCATTGCTTCCTAAGGGGGGAGGAATGATCCGGGTGGATATTAGTGGCCAGCCGCCAAGTCCACTTGGAGCCCCACCATTGTTTCTTTCAGCTTTTTAGTTTCCTTAATTGTAGCACAATTTACTATTTTTAGCAGCTTTTCGTGTCCTGAACTTCCGGAGTCATTTTGAGGCCCTAAACGACGCTTTTTTGGGAAAAATGGGAGCAACATGGGTCCATGGACTGATGTTGCTCATCCCAAAGTTGTATTTCTTAGATAGATCTTTCTAACGAGATATTGTGCATGTCAAAAGAGATCGTATGCCAAAGTTACGACCTCGGGAAGTTGATGTACCAATTTACCCAAACGGGGCCCACAATTTGGTGTTTCATCTTCTAGGGTTAGGTTTTTGGATGTTTAGGGTTTTCCATTGTTTATCAACAATAAATAGGCCTTCGAGCCTCATTGTAACATAGTTCAAAGGCATGTAGCCACCACATATTTTCTCAGAGATAAGCTACCATTGCCCTATTTGGTTTGTTTCCATTTACGTTCATAAGCATATTTCAGTATTTCACATTAATGAAATGAAGTATTATTTCCATTGCATCTCTGTGTTTATGGTTATCTATGTAATTCGTTGTGTTCCTATTTAAATCTGGATCAATCCATATACCCATCTACAAAATCAAGTGATTCTTTTCAAGCTAAAGATAGTGAAGTAGGCATTTTTATAGGCATAGTATCTAGAAAGAATATGCCACAAGAAAGACAAGTTCAGTTGTTCCAAGTAGAAAGAGAACTAGGAAGATTCCAAGGAGGGGAAGAATAAATGGAAATGGGGAAGGATAAGAAGACAATAGCCATTGTATGCTAATGCAAGGATCCCAAACCATTATAAACATTACAACATTGTTGGTCACACTAGGGAAAAGTGATAGAAACTACATCTAGAGGTGAATCCAAAGGACTACAAGAAGCATGTGATGAAAAATAATATTTTAGGCATAAATTGGAGCAATAATGTTGAAATAATATTCACTATGGAAGATAACATTGTTTGTATATCAATGTTAGATGAGGTGAACTTGAGTAATCTTCATCACCAAGGAGAAAATAGATGACCAAACTCTTCCACCTCAAGATCAAGGTTAAGAAGATCAGTATAGATGCTCTATTCAACTCCATGAAGTAATCTCATAACACTGGATATAATCAACAAGCTTTCATTGGAGATTCACGATCATCCCAACTAATATCCATTGGGATGAGTCTATCAAGGTAACAAAATAACGCAAGATTAAATTTGTTGCCAACATTGATTTTATTGATGAAGTGGATTAGATGTACTACACCTTGATGTATGTAGAATAGTGTTTGGAAGCCCTTATATATATGAGGGATACAATTTTCATGTGGAGATCTAATCAATATTACCTAATCAAGGATGGGAAATTCTACATCATCGATGCACAAAAAGGCAAGTCGAAGATCTCAATGGCAAGTGTTAACCAAGCGAAGAAGCTAATTAGTTATAGTAAGAAATATGTTTTGTGTCTCTTAAGAGAAAACTAACATGTTGGTGATTCAACAAGAAAAAATTCATCACTACAGGGGTGTACTAAAGAGTAGAAGCATTATTTGGAGTTTCTATAGGCGCATAGAGGAGTGTTTGAGGATCCTAAAGGCATACCATTGAAGAGGGAAGTGGATCACAAAATATAGTTATTTTGAGAATCTTGATTACTGAATATTGGGCTATATATATAATCTATTCTTGAAAAAAATGAAGTGTAAAAGTAGTTGTAGTAGTTTATAGAGCAAGGCGTGATTCGACCAAACACCTCATTGTGTGGGTCACCCATCATATTTATTCCAAAGAATGATGGGACTTGGAAAATGTGCATTGAATATACAAAATTAAATGAGATAACACTCAAGAGTTGGTACCCTCTCCCTAAGATTGATGATTTTTTATATTATTTGTAGCACACAAAATACTTCACCAAGGTAAATATAAGATTCATATACCACTAGGTTCAAGTCAAAGAAGACAACACATGAAATACCACCTTCAAAAATAGGAAAGGCTTGTATGAATGGTTTTTCATGCCATTTGGCTTATGCAATGCACCATTTATGTTTATGAGACTAATAATGATGTATTACACCCATATCTAGATTCATTTATCATATTCTAATTGCATCATATATTATTTTATATATCTACCTAGGAGGAGCATACATCACATATTATGTAGTACTAGATACTTTCAAGAAGCATTGTTTGTTGTCTAACCTTAAGAAATGTGATTTTTTCCACCGATATTTGGTGTATTTGGGGTATGTGATTGGTGGAGAGGACCTCAAGATAGATCACATGAAGATGGAGGCCCTCATGAAGTGGCGAATTCGTACAAATTTATTTAAATTTAGGAGTTTTATTACGGTAGCATAATACATGTGGAAATTCATAGCTTCATCTTTCGCAATAGTTGCACCACTCCACACCAAAATAGTGAGAGACAAGAGTTTCTAGTGGGGGAGGAATATAAAAAAGGTCTTTGATGAGTTGAAAACAAAAAAATAGTCAAGCATTGGTTCTTGGAATTAATAAACTTAAAAATCCTTTAGAAGTGGAGATAGATGCAAGTGGGTATTCCATGAGAGTGGTCTTGATGTACGGAGGAAGACATGTATTCTATCATTCTAAATCACTTCATGGGGAAATTCTAAACTACCCTACCTATGACAAGGAAAAAAGTTGGAAGACATGCTTTCAAGGTCATCCATATCCAAAATTATAGTTTACTTATTAGTTCTTGCAAGCGTTTGAGATTATTCATATTCACTACTAAGTACATAATTTCAGAGGGCATTCTTTCAAGGCCATCTACATCCAAAATTATAGTTTTGGGAACTATAATGCACATCGATCATTTAACTTTTGATGCATACAAAGAGGCATATACAAAAGATAAGGACTTCAATGAGGTGTTTCAGCAATTACAAGTTCAAAATCATGTATAAAATCGTGAGAGGAAAGATGATTGTATGATCTCTAGAATGGGCTACTATATGATGAAAAAGTTTTGTATTCCTAAAGGTGAGCGATTGTAGCTTATTTTATAGGCTTACACCTCCAACATTACATGAAATTTTGGTGTTGGGAAGCCAATATATAACTTACAAAGGTTTATGTATTGGCCCACAATGTAAGAAGATGTAGCACAATACATTAGAGGATGTATGCATTGTTGTACCAAGAAGCTAATTAACAAAACCGAGTTCTCTACCATTCCTTATCAATACCCATTAGACCTTGGGAAAGTATTTCCATGGTTTTTGTTTTATGATTTACCAACACTAAGAAGGAACATGACTACATATTTTTGGCAATTTACAAGTTTATCAAGACGTGCATTCTAATGACTTGTAAAACGAACATCAAAGGACAAGAAGGGACAAACTTATTATTTGAAAATGTCATGGTGTAGTTTGGGATACCAAGGAGCATAATTTCATATAGAGACACTATATCTCTTAGTGCATTTTGGAGTACATTTTGGGAGAATATGGACACAAATTTTAAGAGGTATAAAACATTCCATCCACAAACAGATGGGTAGACAAAAATAATAAATATGACTTTGGTGTAGATTTTTCGCAATTATAATTAGAATCCTTTGAATACTTTGGATGAAAATTTGGTCTATATATAACACTCTTATAACAAAGTAGTCCACACTTCTAATAGTAAGTCACATTTTTAAAATTGTTGGATACTTGCCACCTTTACCCTTGGATGTTGTATTTGGAAAACAAGGAGGAGAGCGTGAAGGCCTCATAGGAGATGCATTAAGAACTAAAAAATATGTTGAGAAGATTAAGAAAATCAATTTGCAAGTACAAGAAAGGTTGAAGAAGTCATAAGAAAATATAAGCTTAATCATGATCAACACAGAACAAATAATTTAATTAGAGTGGGATACCTAGTATGGTTACAACTGAATAAGGAAAAACTATAAGGTATGGGTTAGTATATGAAAACTCTGTGGTATGGTTCTTCCAAAATATCAAAAAAGGAAGGAGATACTCATATGGACTCAATCTCCCTCATTACATGCACATGTGCGTAGTAGTGAATATGGATAATCTCAAACTCTATGAGCCTTCCATGTTGGATGGGCAGGAGGTGTAGATTTTAATCCTGTACAGAAATTACCTGCATACGAATTCTAAAAATAGAAAATAAACAAAGGCGAGAGCATAACACATAGAAAAAATATACACATAGATTTTCCCTTGGATCCAAAAACCAGGACTACCAAATTGATTTTTCATTATGTTCCTTTCAATGTTACAGTACATATATATACATGTCGAAGCATCCAGAAACACCAATCCATTAACCCTGGATTAAAACATAACCGTAGTTCCCTTGACCGAATCTAAAAAATGTTGGCATTATGACACAGGTTTGGCTCGATGACATAAGTGTTGTCCTTTATGGCAACTCACTCAAATAGCAGATCACAAGTTCAGGCTCTCAAAATAGTAGAAAATGAGATACCTGCAGGTTCCTATTCACAAAGCTGTGGACATCGGCAGGTTCTGTAGGTGCGCCGATCAAAAGGTGCAGACATATTCGCAGGTGTACTGAACAAAAAGTGCGGATGTAAAGTACACGCACTTTCATGCAAAGAAAAACGCGCGCACGTGGGAAATCTTATGGTTGGTCCATGGTATTTAGTCCAACATTTTTTATCCTATGGTTTTGGTCTGTGGTTTTGCATCTAAAGTATTGAACCCAGGTTTTGGGTCCCTAGTATTGGATCTCTATGGTTTTGCACCATGGTTTGAGTAAGGCCTAGTCTATAAAAAGGAAAGGAGATCATTTGGCTGAGTACAAATGTGTTGAATATCTTAAGAAGAGAAAGATCTGAAATACTGGTGATTGGTTGGTGAGTTATAACTGGACCTGAATGAAGGAGAAACCTGAGCATTACAAGACGGATCTACTGATGGGTCAAGATCTATTTGGCGCATGATCAGATCTATAAATCTGATAGTCTGGGGTATAATTGAAGTCTGATAAATTATCTATACCCGTAGGTCCGACACAGCGCAAGTGCGGAGACCCGCACGCTAGACACAGCGCAGGTGTGGAGACCCGCAGGGTAGACACAGCGCAGGTGCGGAGACCCGCAGGCTAGACACAGCGCAGGAGCGAATATACACAGGGTTGACACAGTGCAGATGCAGTTACCCGCAGGCTCGACACAATGGAGGTGCAGATACCCGCAGGCTCGACACGGCGGAGGTACGGATACCCGCAGGTTTCTATTGGTGAAGTTGCGGACTTTTCTTGAAATATGTTTTAGCTGCTTTTGTCTATTACTGCAGTGTTGAGGGTTCTGAATTGGTGTCTAGATGTTGTGTGCTGAGAAATTATTGATTCAGTATTTGTATAAGGAAGTTGGTTGATTGCAGATCTATTTGATGTTTGATTGATATTCATGGATACAGTCTGAAAATTTATGAAATGTGGTCCCTGGGAGAACGAGAGAAGGTTGTAGCCTTCTGCAGGTTGAAACCTGCGTGCTGGTATAAGACTGCACCAATATAGAATCATTGTAAAAAGAAGTTTCTAATTGAAAGAAGATAGAGACATATTGCAGCAGGTGGTTTTCACCCACATTGGGTTTCCACCTTATATCTTGTGTTCTTTGGTGTGACTGTCTGCTCTATTTTTCCTGTTCCTGTTTACTGTTATATGGTTCTGACACACAGATGAATGATCAACATCTGAAGAATAAATTAAATTATAAGTCTGGAAGGTATATGCAAGTTTCATTAGTCAGATCTACAAATGTTTGTATAAATTGAAAAAGAATTTGATAATACTGATTCATCCCCCCTCTCAGTATTATTTTCAACAATTGATATCAGAGAAAGTCCTTCAGGAAAATCTTGACCGCTTGAAGGAGGATCTATCATCATGAGCAACTACGAAAAGGAAGCATCTATCAGGCCACCAATTTTTTATGGGAGCAACTTCGTCTATTGGAAGGTAAGAATCACTGCCTATCTTCAATCTCTTGGTACAGAAGTTTGGGATATTGTGGAAACAAGATACACATTTCCATCAGCAACTCCTACAGATGCAACTGGTAAGAAGCAGTATGAAACAAATGCAAAAGTTGTGAATACTCTATTAGGAAGTCTATCTCAATCAGAATTCATCAAGGTTATGCAGCTCAAAAGCGCAAAAGAAATATGGGACAGGATCGTTCTAAGCTATGAAGGAGCTGAACAGGTAAAACAAGAAAAATTACAAACTCTTAGAATTCAGTATGAAAGTCTTAGAATGCATAATGATGAAAGTGTGGCTATCTATTTCCTACACATAGATGAGATTGTAAATTGCATGAAAAACTTGCGTGAAGAAATGAAAGAAGCTGTTTTGGTTGAAAAGGTTCTAAGATCTTTGTCTCCCAAGTTTGATTCAAAAGTTTCTACCATAGAAGAAAAGCAAAATCTACAGAGCCTTACCATGTCACAGCTGCATGGAATTCTAACTGCTTATGAAATGAGAAAAGGAGAACCATCAGATAGGAGAGAAGTTGCATTCAAGGTTTTAGGAAAAGGAGATTACTATGAGTCAGGACATGTGTCAGAAGAAGAGGAAGAATCAAAATTTTGTCAAGAACCTGCAACGGGGAACTAGTAGATTCAGAGGTAAGCTGCCTTTCAAATGCTTTGCTTGTGGAAGAGTCAGTCATTATGCTGTAAAATGTCCTCATAAAGATAAACTAGACAAAGGTAAGGAACCTGTTAGATGGAACAGAAAACAAAATAAGAAGAGCTATTACACGCATGAAGACAGTGATGGATTGTCAAATAGTGATGAAGATGAACAAGGTAATAATGATAGACTTTTGATGGCTTTTGAGGATGATTATTTCTTGGATGCTATAAATGAAGAAGGTCTTTATGAAGAAATTTCTAAACTTAAAGTTTGTTTGGAGGAAAAGAATATGATTATAGATACTCTAACATTCCAACTTGCTGAAAAAGATAAACACAATGAAGGGTTAGAATGTGAAATTATGGGACTTAGGAAAGATTGAGAAAAAAAAATCCCTTAATCTCAGATTTGCTAAAGGGTATGAAACTCTAGATGAGATTATCAAAGTGCAGCATTCTCGTCTAATTAAGGCTGGTCTCGGATATTCCCAAGAAGCATCTCAAGCTCAGAAGCAAGCGCAAAAGCCATCCACCTCCAAAAGTTATCTTGATGCAGCAAGGAGAAGTGAACAAGTTGACAATTGACAGCAAAACTATAATGCAGATCATCAAGGAAATCAGGGAGAATTTGCTTCAAGAATGATGAAATATTATCAAGTAAATCGGGGGAAATCCATGTCAAGGATGAGCAGAAACCTCAACCGATCATAGGTAAATCATTCTCAATTTAGCTCAAGAATGGATGAAAACTACAATCATATGGTTAGTAGATTTGATAATCACAAGAATTTCTTCAATGGCCAATGTTTCTCTTGTTATAACTTTGGTCATAAAGCTGCTCAATGTGTTGCCTATAAGATCATCATGACTAGGGAAGCTCAAAAACAAAGGAGTATGATAGGAATCATGAAAAGAATCTACAATAACTTCTCTACTCTTGAAAATGAAATAGAATGTTCTATCTGTAACAACTTCGGTCATGAAGACTCTGAATGCAGAAGCAGGTTTCAGAAAAAACTCAGAAGGAGCAAGCTTCATTGAGTTCCAAGACATGGAAAAGGAAATAAACGCAACCAGAAAGATGTGGGATAGCCTTATATGCAGAAGGACAGGAAAATCAATGGTACATCGACAGTGGATGCTCGAAACATATGATAGGTAATAAAGAAAAACTTCAGCCATATAGTGCCTTAGAAAAGGAAAAGAAGGTTTCATTTGGAAATGACACCCCTGCATTCATAAAAGGTAAAGGCTCTGTTCATTTGAAAGAAAAGGTCAAGGTTGGAAACGTTATGTATGTTGATGGCTTAAAGCATAATCTATTGAGTGTTAGTTAGATGTGTGATCAAGGAACTGAGGTAATATTTCGATCAAATGGATGTATTGTTTGTGAGCTTGATACAGGAAAAATAGTGATTAGAGGCATAAGAACTCCAAATAACTTATACGTACTCAAGGGAGAACAACAACAATGCTATTTAAGCAATAATGATGAACATTGGCTATGGCACAGAAGACTGGGGCATCTTAGCTTCTCTCAGATTAGGAAAGCATGCAAATATCAGGCAGTTCGTGATCTTCCTGACATAAGAATTCCAGACAATACAATATGCAAATCATGCCAATTTGGTAAGCAAACCAGAACTAATTTCCCTGAGAAGGAAGGATCAGCTAGCAGGCCACTTGAACTTGTCCACACTGATATATGTGGTCCAACTAGGAAGAAGTCACCTGGAGGAGAAGAGTATTTCATTTTGTTCATTGACGACTTTTCAAGGATGTGTTGGATAGGACTCATGAATTATAAAGATGAAGCTTTTGAAAAGTTCAAGTCATTCAAAGCTTTGGTTGAAAACGAATTAGATCGCAAAATCAAATGCCTCAGATCTGATCGAGGAGGGGAATTTACCTCAAATGAATTTTTCGATTTTTGTGAAGGACATGGAATAAGAAGGGAATTTTTTGCTGCAAGGACTCCTCAGCAAAATGGAGTAGTGGAAAGGATGAACAGAATGGTTCAACAAATGGCTCGTGCTATGCTTGATGAGTTTGGAACTCCCACCACCTTCTGGGGTGAAGCCGCATTCGCCACTGTTACTATTCTCAACAAGAAAAACGTCTGGGTAAACAACACTCAGACTCCTCATGAACTTTGGTATGGTAAGAATCCCATTGTAAAATACTTCAAAATTTTTGGAAGCAAATGCTACATTAAAAGGAGTGATGAAAATCTTGGCAAGTTTGAACCTAGAGCAAATGAAGGCATTTTACTTGGCTACTCTCCCCACAACAAAGCTTACAAATGTTACAATAAAAGACTTGGTAAAATTTTTGAAATAATTGATGTAGTGGTTGATGAAGAAGGAAACACTCCTAGGTAGGTAAAATTTGAAGATTTCGAAGATGGCGTAGACTATCCGTCAACATCAAATTAGATTCATGACAAAGAAGAAACCCATGAGGCACCAGAAGAATAGATAAGGATAGAAGAAAAGACTCCATCTAGATACGTTCAGAAGAATCATCCAGAATCTCAAATTTTGGGGCAAAAAGAGGTAGGTCTACAAACAAGAAGAACCATTTCAGAAGCTTCAAGCTATCTAGCATTGCTCTCCTCCACTGAATCGCAAAATGTAAGTGAGGCTTGCAAAGATGAATGTTGGGTCAAGCCCATGGAGGAAGAACTCGAGTAGGTTGAAAAGAATAACACCTAGGAGTTGGTTCGTAGACCAAAAGATAAGAATGCCATAGGGACAAAATGGATTTTCAAAAATAAGCTGAATGAAAATGGGGATGTGGTTAGAAACAAGGCAAGAGTTGTTTGTAAAGGATATGCGCAACAAGAAGGCATAGACTTTGAAGAAACTTTTTCTCCAGTTTCCAGACTTGAGGATATAAGAATGTTCCTTGCTCTCTCTAGCTTTTAGAAGTTCAAAGTATTTCATATGGACGTGAAATCTGCCTTTCTGAATGGAGACTTGAATGAAGAAGTATATATTGAACAACCAGATGGGTTTATTCTTGAAAATGATCCAAAACTTGTATGGAGACTCAAAAAGGATCTCTATGGCTTAAACAGGCTCGAAGGGCATGGTATTATCGGTTGGATAAGTACCTTCATCAACAAGGTTTTATAAAAGGATCAACTGATAGTAATCTATATATAAAAGTTGATAATGATAAATTGTTGATACTTGTTGTGCATGTTGATGATATCATCTTTGGTAGCAATTAAGAAGACTTGAGTCAAAATTTTTCCTTGGTGATGCAGAAAGAGTTTGAAATGTCCATTCTTGGTGAGCTCACATATTTTGTTGGTTTACAAGTCCAACAAAACAAAGACGACATTTTTCTATCACAAACCAAATATCTCAAGTAGATCTTGAAGAAAAATGGGATGGAGGATTTGAAACCAGTATGTACCCCTATGGTGACAGGATGCAGCCTCAGCACAAATGATGAATCGGCAGCAATAAATCAACCAACCTATAGATCCATGATTGGTAGTCTGCTCTATCTAACATGTACCCGACCAGACATTATGCATGCAGTGGGAATAGTTGGAAGGTTTCAGGCAAATCCAAAGGAAACTCATCTTCAGGCAGTTAAGGGATTTTTCAAGTATCTTCAAGGAACTCAAAATTATGGCTTATGGTATACTAGAGGCATAGATCTCACTCTTCATGCATACACAGATGCAGATTGGGCAGGAAGCATGGATGACAGGAAAAGCACTAGTGGTGGTGCATTCTTCATGGGTCCTAGATTAGTATCTTGGTTCAGCAAGAAACAAAGCTCTATTGCGTTATCTACAGCTGAAGCAGAATATGTAGCTATGGCATATTGCTGCACACAACTCCCTTGGATGATGCAAACATTGCAAGATCTTCAAATCACTTGTACTCCACCTATCTCCATTTTTTGTGATAATACAAGTGCAATCAATATTTCAAAGAAACCTATCATGCATTCAAAGACTAAGCACATATCAATCATGTATCATTTTCTTCGAGAACAAGTGCTTGAACAAAAGGTCAAACTGGACTATGTTCCCTCTAAGGAACAAATTGTTGGTATTCTCACCAAACCACTGCTCAGGGAGACCTTTGAATACCTCAGACAAAAGTTGAGGGTAGTTGATGCATCATCTTGTTGTTGAATATTGTCTATTTCAGAGATTGTAGTACGTGAGTTTCATAGGGGGTATAAGCCTACATACGCTGGTTTATGTGGCTACAGTCGACTTGAAGAAAAGCAAGGATGTGAAGAGTTCAATATGGGTCTGTCAGAGTCCATCTGGCACAGGTTCAGGGGGAGCATATATTCTTCTAATAATGCATTGTTGGCATTATCATAGAAGATCTTGGTTCAATTCTTCAGTTGTTTTGATGTTAGGAGGAGCAAGAGCAGAAGGAGAACATGGATACTAATATATGATTGGCAATTGCTGCTGATATTATGTCTTATATTTCCTTTTTCAAGGCCATGTAATAGTCTGTCTTTGGTTGCCCCACTATGCCTGGGATGGATAATTTAATGTGCTTATTATATCATGTATCCCCTTTTGGTTGGGAGTCATATGAATGAAGTCTTTGGTGATAGGAAGGTTAGCTATGATGTATAAAGTCATATTTCTTTTATAGAACATCTTTTTGTAGATATTGCCTATATGTCAGGGGAAGCTTAAACAATATAGCAGAGTAGAGATTTCAGCATGTACTCAAGGGGAGCATAACCCTTTTCCCTTGATTTCAAAGGGGGAGGAAAGACCTTGAGTGACTTTGGGTTGCCGTCAAGTCCAAAGGGGGAGATTGTTGGCATTATGAAACAGGTTTGGCACCAGTTTGGCTCGATGACATAAGTATTGTCCTTGATGGCAACTCACTCAAATAGCAGATCACACGTTCAGGCTCTCAAAATAGTAGAAAATGAGAGACCCGCTTGTTCCTATTCACAAAGCTACGGTCATCGGCAGGTTTCGCAGGTGCACCGTTCAAAAGGTGCAGACATATTCGCAAATGTACAGAAAAAAAGTGTGGACATAAAGTAAATGCACTTTCATGCAAGGAAAACATGCGAACGTGGGAAATATTATGGTTCGTCCATGGTATTTAGTCCGACATTTTTGATCCTATGGTTTTGGTCCATGGTTTTGCATCTAAAGTATTGTACCTAGGTTTTGGGTCCCTAGTATTTGATCTCTATGGTTTTAGACCATGGTTTGAGTAAGGCCTAGTCTATAAAAAGGAAATGAGATCATTTGGTTGAGCACAGTTGTGTTGAATATCTTAAGAAGAGCAAGATCTGAAATTCTGGTGATCGTTGGTGAGTTATAGCTGGACCTGAATCAAGGAGAAACCTGAGCATTACAAGATGGATCTACTGATGGGTCGAGATCTCTTTGGTGCATGATCAAATCTATAAATCTGATAGTCTGGGGTGTAATTGAAGTCTGACAAATTATCTATACCCAAAGGTCCGTAGGCTAACACAGTGCAGGTGCGAAGTTCCACAAGCTCGACATAGCGCAGGTGCGGTGGTCTGCAGGCTAGACACAACACAGGTGTGAAGGTCTGTAGGCTTGGCACAATGCAGGTGCGGTGGTCCACAGGCTAGACACACTGCAGGTGCGGAGGTCCACAGGTTCGAGACAACACAGGTGCGGAGACCTGCAGGCTCGACACAATGAAGGTGTGGATACCCGCAAGTTTCTATTGGTGAAGTTGCAGAATTTTCTTGAAATATGTTTTAACTGCTTTTGTCTATTACTGCAGTGTTCAGGGTTCTTAATTGGTGTTTGGTTGTTGTGTGATGAGAAATTATTGATTTCGTATTTGTACAAGGAAGTTGGTTGATTGCAGATCTATTTGATGTTTGATTGATATTCATGGATCCAGTCTAAAAATTTATGAAACATGGTCCCTCGAAGAAAAGAGAAGCTTGAAGCCTTTAGTAGGTCAGTACCTACGTACTAGTACCTCAGCTAGTACAAGAGATAAGGGGGTTGTAGCTACCTTCCAGGAGGGTCTGGAGAAAAAGAGAAGGTTGTAGCCTTCTGCAGGTTGAAGCCTGCATGCTGGTATAAGACTGCACCAGTACAGAATCATTGTAAAAAGAAGTTTCTAATTGAAAGAAGATAGAGACATATTGTAGTAGGTGGTTTTCATCCACATTGGGTTTCCACCTTCTATCTTGTGTTATTTGGTTTGACTATCTGCTCTATTTTTCGTGTTGTTGTTTGATGTTATATGGTTCTGACACACAAATTAATGATCAACATCTGAAGAATAAATTAAATTTGTCTGGAAGGTATACACAAGTTTCATTAGTCAGATCTACAAATTTTTTTATAAACTAAAAAAGAATTTGATAACACTGATTCACCCCCCTCTTAGTATTATTTTCAATAAAGCCAAACCATATTTCTACACAATCATAAGTAAAATAGTGTAGCTGAAAGAATGCAAAGAACTATATTGAATATGGTTCATCCATTGTTTATAAAAAATGTAAATTTGATGCTTTGGGATAATGTGGTTCTATGTGTACTATATGTGAGAAACAAATGTCCATTTCATGCTTTTAGAAATAATATCAATTTTGGTATGTCCAAATTCCTTCATTGTAGCATGTCAAGGTTTTTGGTTCCACTTGTTATGCAATGATTCCTAAAGAACAAAGAAGCAAGCTTGATCCAAATAGCTGAAAGTGAGTTTTATTGGGGTATTACATGCCATTGAGGGATATTGTCTTTAAGATGAGGAAAAAATATATTATTATTTCTAGAGATGCAATTTTCTTGAATCTTCTAAGTCTGGAAACAATGTTGAGAAACATATTAATCATTTGGATAGATTCAACCATACCAATACATATCATGGATTTGATAGTGATATTCCACTTCTTGAAGGGGGGATCCATATCTTGGATGAATCTTTAGAAGACCATTTGAGTGTTGTGACTAAGAAGAATAGAAGGCTAAATATTGATACATCCCCATCTCAATAAGCGCAAGAACATATACCATCTAAGAAAGTTCCTAAGTAGTGGCTCACCAAGAAATTGAAAATTTTCATTCTAATGAGGTCAGAAAGACAAGAACCAAAGGTTCCACCAAACAAGATAGAGGTGATGTAGATAATTCTAAGTTCATATAATTGTGAATTGAATTTATGTACTAACTTTGAGCCAAATTTATTTAAATAAACTTATTTTCATGATGAATGAAATGAAACAATGCAAAAGGACTATGATACTCTCTTAAATAATGTAAAATGGAAGTTGGTGGACCCTCCATTCGGAATCAAACTAATTGAGTTCAAGTGGGTATAGAATAAAAAGTACAAATCAGAAGCCTCACTTTACAAGCATAAAGTAGAGATCATGGAGAAAGGATTTGTAGAAAGATAAGGATTTTACTATGAAGACACTTTTTCCCCCATAGAAAATTGGGCCACCATATAGACTCTTTTTTCCTCTGAATCTTAGAATGAATAGAAATTTCATCAAATGGATGTGAAAACTACTATCTTAAATGGATACTTAATAAAAGTGTCTTCATGACTCATATTGAAGGTATTTTTTGAAGGGAAATGAAAAAAATGTATGTAAGCTTGTAAAATTTTTGTATTTCATAAAACAAGAACCATGAGCATAGTAGGAAATGTTAATTGGGAATCTTTTGAAATTCAATTACAAACAATTTAATATTGAAGATGCAAGTTTACTTGTCAAAAAAGTTTGAAATATTGTTGTATATCTTGTGGTATATGTAAAAAATCTATCGATAATATGGAATAATGAAAACTATATTGCATCCCTAAAGAAAGAGTTGAAGGTGATATATTTTAGAAAACTTCACTACTACTTGGTCATTGAACTGATCCAACATCCAAAGTATGTTTCCCTCTCCCAAAAAAATTAATTTGGACAATCATTGAACATGTTAGGTATGGTTGAATGCATTCCTTTATATACTTTGATTAAATATAATATGAAGCTCACATCAAAATAAGGGAATGAATTTAAGGATGCAACCTATTGGGCCTTGGAACTGGTATAATGCTTCACCTCATTTCCTTAGTTGATAGTTAGTTTTTCAAGTTTTTTGAGCTTAGATAATAATAATTGGGATGCTAAGGAGTTCTAGAAAGGAGTTAACAACCATTTTGATATTTTATCTTGCTGATAAATTAATATGAATATTAAAGATTTTATTAACTCACAGTTTGGGTTAGTATGTGGGCAGGAAATATTTGACATTCATTATTGTTCCCTGACTGATCAAGTGCTCAAAATTATGCTCAAAAATCAAAGTGTTTGAATGGAATAAAACCCAACTTTAGATTGAAGATCTTGTCATTATGAAACCAATGGTGAAAACGTCACTCAAATTCGAGTTCGTATGCAGAAGTTAGAGAAAGTCAAAGTTCAAATTTGACTTACCTACATGGCAGGATTAGGATGATGTGGCAAGGCCTTCAACAAATAAGGAGGCGCCAAGTGGTAGCCTGCCATTGGCCCTCGCAAATCTCATATCGTAGTGGTAAGTGGTTTGGGTTAAGAACCGTCCCCTAGGGAGAGCCAATTGTGATTTATGATATCGTATATCATAATCACAACAAAGGATTAGCAAACAGATATCGACCCCAGAACCGGCAAGGTTGGGAGCTGTGATACAATGTGATCACATATCACAATCGTAGAGGCAACAAGAATCAGCCTCAAAAAGGGTTGGATTTTTATGTGATATCAGCCCTAATTGCAACATAGTAAACCACAATCACATATTGCAATCGCACAAGATGGAAGAGTCCCATATTTTATCATCGCCACACATCGTTGATTGCGGTTTGGGAGTCTGATAGGATATGGCCCATGGTGTGGAGAAATTCTATTAGGCCCCTATACTACTAGTGTAACCCCTTATTGTTATTAGTACAACCCCCTTATTATATTGTTGTACCCATGTAGTCCCCATATTGTTACTATTGTGCCCCATAGAAGCCCACAATTGTTACTATTATGGCCTTACATTATTATTGTTATGTCGGCTCTAATTATATTATGACCCCTTAGACTTCTATATATAGAGAGGACGTATTTTCATTTGTATGATCTAAGAATTGTTCATTTGTGTAATGTAAAGGAGGTTTCCCCCTCGAAGAGGCTTATTTCTGAGGTGTTGATCTATCTTTTCTATCTTTTTGTGAGTTGGTTTCATAACAAATTCTTGCCCAGTTAGCAGATTGTGGGGCTAGTTTGTAGTTTTTTGCCGGCTTTGGAGAATTTTGTGGAACAAATAGTGAGAGAACTAGGAGAAGTCACAACTTCTTCAGTTATTATCCAAATTAGTTTCAAAAAGAGTCAATTCTAGCTTTTTTGGCTATTCTAAACTCATTGACACATTTTTCAGAGGCATATGAGCATTGTAAACACACTTTCGATGTAATGTGAACATAATAGAGAGACCCAAGCCATTGGAAGCTAGACCAAGGATATGTAGCCCAGGAGGGGTGAACTCCTTTATCATGTGCTTGTTGTGTATTATATTTTGACGTTCTTTGTTTTTATATTGTTGTTTTTCTGCATATGCTTTCATGTTAAATTGTTTATAACATTTACATAATAAACTCTCATGGGAATCTATTAATTATGTAAAAGTTTTGAATCCTTAAGCACTTGAAAAAGCAAATGATAGGAATCTTGGGTTTAATTCTAAATGGGGAATTAGCACAACATTACTAATCTGCTCCATATCAGAACAAGTTTGTGTCAAAGCATTATTTTTTCTTACTAGATTTGCTTGTGAAAAAAGAATTTAATTGCTTGCAAGTTTATGTCATGCTTACAAGGTTAAAGCTTAAAAGAGGTGAAGGAAATCTAGTTGAAAGCCCTAAAGTTGGGTCAAGTGGAAGAGGAGAAATGTTACCAAAGTCTTCTACACCAGTTTAGCCTCAAGTTGCAGAAGTTGCAGTTTAGATTCCAACACCCATACAACCTCAAGTTGTAGTTGAGATTTGAGAGACCACATCTCATGAAGGAGAACCTATCATGATAGAAGATGAGAAGAACTTAAGAAAGTATTGCTTTGATATGATAGAGATGGTCAAGGTCCTCTATGAAGAGAGGAACAACATATTGCAAGGAGATAGTTCCAAGCCTCTCAATGGAGAAGGCTCTTTAGGAGGAGGTAATATAAAAGGAGATAAATGAAAAGGAGGTAATGGGAATGGATACAAACCTCCACAATCTCCACTATCTTCTTCATATTCTTATTCAAAATCATCTTCACACTCTTCCACAAATACCACTGTTAGTCATACTCATCATCATTCTTCGAAAGGAATTGCTAAATCACCTTTTCTGAAGCTTGATTTTAAATTCGAGTTGGCTATGTACAATGGTCAAGTGAATGCAGACAAGTTGGATAACTAGATTCACTAGTTGGACGTGTATTCTAGAATTCAAAACCTTCAAGAGGATGATATCAAAATTTAGTTGGCTTCATTGAGAATGGAGGGTGCAACAGTTTTATACTGGGAAGCAAGGACTCAAGACAAGATCAAAAAACATGGTAAGATCTTTATTTCTTGGTTTGATTTCATTACTGCTATAAAAATACATTTCTACCCTTTAGCTCATATGTAGAAAGCCATTATGAATTGGAAAATTTTTAGATAGTTGAAAGGACAAAATGTACAAGAGTATACTCAAGAGTTTAGGAAAAGAGCTCTTATGCTAGGAATAGAATTACAGTCACAAGATACCCTGCTAAAATACATAGGAGGGTTTCATAGCTATCTTCGACATACCATTCTTATGTTCAGTCCCATGAATCTTGATGAGGTTTGTGTTTAAAATACACACGTCACAACAAGGGTGAAAAATGTACTAGAAGAAGGTAAGAAAAAGCCATTTCAGAGTGGTGAAAAAGGGAAGAAGTTTAAATGAAAGCAGAAGAAAAATGCTTATGCTAAGAAAGAAGGGGAGAAACCCATGTGAAAGAATTGTTCCAAGGAAGGACATGATGAAGCACATTGTTGGAAGCTTCATATAGAATTATGACCAAAGAAATTTAACAATAAAGGGAAACAGAAGACCAATGTTTCTTCACAACAAGACTTGGGTTCAGACTCAGGAGATGAAACAAAAATCATAGCCATAGTCACCAAGGGAAAATCCATGGCAAAAGAAATAAAAGAGGAAGTTGTAGCAAGCACTAACATAACAAATAACTCCCACAGCATTTCAAATGAGGAAAAATGAATCGAGTTTTTCCATATCCAAGTTATTTCCAAACATACAAAGATCGATACAATGTTTGATGGTGGATCCCAGGCCAACTTAATTTCTGCGGATTTGGTTAAGAAAATGAATCTATAAATTGTGCCTCGTCATAAACCATATCCATTGGGTTGGATAACCAAGGATGCTAATTTGCAGGTCAAACATTTTTTTTTTTAGGTTTTCAATCACCACTAATTTCATTGATGAAGTTGAATTAGACGTTGTGTCACTGGATATTTCAGGGATATTATTGGGAAGCCCATATTTGTATGACAGGAGTGCTCTTTTCCACATATTTGAGAACAAATACCATTTGTTCAAAGATAGAGTGGAGTACATTGTGAGAGCCCATCACATAAATCTTAGTCCATCTTTTGCAAGCACAAGTGAAATGAAGCGACTAGTCAATTCCAGCAAGAGTGTCGTGCTTCTTATGATCAAGCAGAAGAATGAGTGAGAGAAGGAATCCTTTGTTCACTGTGATGTGAATCTAAAATTTGAATTGGTTTATGTGGTTAATCAATATGGAGACATGTTTCAAGAACCAAAGGGATGCCACCAAAAAGAGGAATTCATCACGAAATTTAGCTACAGTAGGACTGTCCAGTCCCAAACATCGGTATGTATCGAATGTCATGTTGGCATTATGATACAGGTGTTCTCATTGATGGAAACTCTCTCAGAGGTATGATACAGGTGGCAACTCAATCAGATGGCAAATCATAGTACAGCAGGTCAAGAGAGAGGTATACACAAGTTAACCTTGATGAAAGTGTGTATACATGCAGATGAGAAGAACATAAGACACGTATACGTACACATGCAGGTTCACAAAAGGAAAGGCGCGTACATGTCAGAAAACTAAGTTTTGGTCTGTGGTATTTGTTCCATGGTATTTGGTCTGAAGTGTTGAACCTAGGTATTGGGTCCAAGGTATTGGTTCCACATGGTTTTGGACTATGGTATTGAGAGAAGCCTAAACCTATATAAGAGAAGATGATTAGGCCAAGGAGTGGTGTGAGGAAGTGATGAATATCTGATATGCTAGTTATGGGTTTGTGATGCTTTGCTTGATCTGAACTAAGGATGCACTTATGTGGATGATGATGAATGATGGATTAGGATCTTAAGGCTTGGAATGTTTATCATTATATGGTTTGATTATGGATAGACTAGATCTGAATTATTGACACATGTTTTATTGTATGAATGTTGTGATCTAGGTATGACTGATGTTTGGAACAGCTGCAAAGTTATGAGTAAATAATTACAGATCTGTACGTGGGTTTTCTTTGGTGAAAGCGTGTATGTATGCTGGTTTGGTTCTTCATAGTAGCGTATACATTATATTTGAAGTTGCAGTTGGATCTAGTTATTGTTGCAGAGTTTTGTTGTATGTTCTGTGTTCTCGTGACTGTGTTGTTGACAGGGTTTTAGTGTTTTAGTATTGGGTGATTCAGAGATTGATGATGTAGGTGTAGTTGATGGGTGTATTGCGGTGATGATTAATTTTGTGCTTCAATGTTGTTGATGGGTCCAGTATGAAAATTGGATGAAACGTGGCCTTCATATTATGGTGTTGTGCTTCAGGAGTATCTAGTATGAAAATTTATGAAACGTGGTCCCTAGAGGAAGAAAGAAGATCGTAGAGTTCTATAGGCCGACACCTACGTACTGGTAAACATATCAGCCAGTACAAGAGCCAGGGGGTTGTAGCTCCCTTCCAGGAGCAGCTGGAAAATAAGTGAAGGTTGGAGCCTTCAGTAGGCCAGTGCCTACGTACTAGTAAATGGCTCGGCTAGTACATGAGCTAAGGGGGTTGTAGCTCCCTTCCAGGAGAGTCTGGAGAATGAGAGAAGGTTGTAGCCTTCTGCAAGTAGAAGCCTGCATACTGGTATAAGACTACACCAGTACAAAACCATTGTAAAAAAAAGTTTCTTATTAAAGAAGATAGAGATGAATTGCAACAAGTGGTTTTCACCCACATTGGGTTTCCACCTTATATCATGGTGTTCATGTGTGCTTCTTATGTGTGATGATTTGTTTTGTTTTACTGCACCTGTTTACTATCTACATGCTTGATAATGTTCTAATGTACTCATTTAATATCGACTAACTGAATCATAAGTTTACTATATATATGCTAGTTGCATTAAACACAGTTGCGTATACACGTGGGTTTCCTTAACTCAAGTAGCATATATGAATCAGAGTCTGAAAATGAAAAATTGTTTGATTTTCTAATACTGATTCACCCCCCCCTCTTAGTATTTTATAGTAATTGGTATCAGAGCATGTCCTTTACTAGAAGCTCGATCACTTGAAAGAGATCCGTAGAATGATGGGAAAGAAAGTGTGTCAGAAGAAGAAGACAGGTCAAAGGAACAATGACAGCCTGCCATTGAGTGGAAGCAAGTATTCAGATCCTGAATCGCCTCAAATTGAAGATGAACAAGCAAATGAAGCGTTAGATAAAATCATATATCAACAAGAGCTACTGAGAAGAAGGGAGAGTGCACTCAAAGAAGAAATTATCAGTTTAAAAGCTCAGTTGGAATGTGCCTTGAGAGTTCATCAAATGCTCTAGGAGCTAAATGAAGAATAAGAAAAAGATATTCTTAAACTAAAGCAACAAGTGGAAGAAGGAAGAAAGTCTGAAGAAATTTTGAAGAAGCAATGTCTGGAAAAGGAAGAACAACATCAGGTTGAGGTAAATTTCTTGAAAGTTAAATTAAAATAAAAGGATAAACTATTATGATTTCAAGACAATAGTAAGACTTTGGATGATATTCTTGTTAGTCAAAGGTCGCCTGCTATCAAAATTGTTCTCGGTTTTTATGAATCTGTTGAAGGTGAATCGAGCTCACAAGGTGAGGCAAGGAACTCTAATGAGAAATCTAAAACGATCAACAAGGAGATGAGAGGACAACATCCAAGGAAAGACATTTCTCAAAGAAAATCTTTTGCTCCTAATTTTGGAAGTGATAGACGATTATTTCCTCCAATGAATAATGTTGAATGTTATGTATGTCATAATCTTGGGCATGTTGCAACCAGATGCAGAAGTAGAATGGTTCAAGACTATCACATAGAGAGATCATCACATTCAAGGTACTTTAAGGGATATTGTTTTGCTTGCAATATGTTTGGTCACAAAGCCATTGACTGCTACAAAAGGAATTTGAAACATGTAAGATGTTATGCATGTAACAAGCTTGGACACATAGCAAAGGAATGTAGGAGAAGATTTTGGGCACCATACCAAAAGGAGAAAACATCATCTCAGTTGAAGATATGGAAGAAAAAGGAAGTACAGCCAGAAAGATGTGGCACAGTAGAGTACACAGACATGACAGAATCAGAAGAAGCTGAAAGTGTGGAACATCAGTGTTCTAAATCTCATACACAGGTATCATGAAGACAAGTTGCATATATATGCAAGTTAGACACTGCATAGTTGCGTATATGATGTTTTGAAGGAAAGCAATAGTACAAAAGTCTGATATAGTTTAGTCACTTATCTGCTCTGTTTAATGATGGATCGACATAGGCTTAGGGGGAGCATATGCTTGAATAATGCATTTTTGGGATTTTGGTTAGAAGATTTTGGTGATGATGCTTATTAACACATCTTGCTACTGATTTTTGTTTGTCCAAGAAAATGGATTGTAGGATTACAAGTTTAGATACTAGTGACAGATGCTATGGTGTATGATAGCTGCTCATAACTATCATGGTCGTGTTTAGGTCCTTGGTCTTTGTGAGTCATATGATGTATCTTGTTATCCCACTATGCAGGGGATGGATGATGTAATGGTTCTTGTGTTTGAGTCAAAAATGGTGTATCCCCACTTGGTTGGGAGATTGATGTATGTATGAGTCTTTAGGAAGGCATTGGCAATGCATGTATAGAGTCATGTTATGCTTTTGTAGACCTTGCATGTGCTCAGGGGGAGCATGGACGGATTGGTACATCTTGCCTTGTACAAAGGGGGAGCTCAATTGGAAACTTTAGCATGTACTCAAGGGGAGCAGGGACAACAGAATGTATAACAAAGAAGAGAATGTCTTGGTCTGCCCTTTGCCCTTGATGTCAAAGGGGGAGAGCGAATTGGTGTGGTGGTTGCCATCAAGTCCAAAGGGGGAGACTGTTGGCATTATGATACAAGTGTTGTCCTTGATGGCAACTCTCTCAGAGGTATGATACAGGTTGCAACTCAATCAGATGAGAGATCATAGTACAACCGATCAAGAGAGAGGTATACGCAAGTTAACCTTGATGAAAGTGCATATACATGTAGATGAGCAAAACATAAGACGCGTATACGTACACATGCAGGTTCACAAAAGGAAAGGTGTGTACATGTCAAAAAGCTAAGTTTTGGTCCGTGGTATTTGGTCCATGGTATTTTGATATTGGTCCATGGTATTTGGTTCAAAGTGTTGACCCCAGGTATTGGGTCCAAGGTATTGGTTCCACATGGTTTTGGACCATGGTATTGAGAGAAGCCTAAACCTATATAATAGAAGATCATTAGGCCAAGGAGTGGTGTGAGGAAGTGATGAATATCTGATATGCTGGTTATGGGTTTGTGATGCTTTGCCTGATCTGAACCAAGGATGCACTCATGCGGATGATGATGAAAAATGGATCAGGATCTTAAGGCTTGGAACATTTATCATTATATGGTTTGATTATGGATAGACTAGATCTAAATTATTGACGCATGTTTTGTTGTATGAATGTTATGATCTGGGTATGACTGATGTCTGGAACAGCTGCAAAGTTATGATTAAATATTTGCATATATGTACGTGGGTTTGCTTTGGTGAAATCGTGTATGTACGCTAGTTTGGTTCTTCATAGTAGCGTATACATTATATTTGAAGTTGCAGTTGGATATAGTTATTGTTGCAGAGTTATGTTGTATGTTCTGTGTTCTGGTGATTGTGTTGTTGGTAGGGTTTCAGTGTTTCAGTATTGGGTGATTCAGAGATTGATGATGCAGGTGTAGCTGATTGGTGTGTTGTAGTGATGATTAATTTTGTGCTTCAATGTTGTTGATGGGTATAGTATGAAAATTGGATGAAATGTGGCCTTCAGATTATGGTGTTGTGCTTCAGGAGTATCTAGTATGAAAATTTATGAAATGTAGTCCATGGAGGAAGAAAGAAGATCGTAGAGTTCTGTAGGGCGGTACCTACGTACTGGTAAACATATTAGCCAATACAAGAGTGAGGGGGTTGTAGCTACCTTCCAAGAAAAGTTGGAAAATGAGTGAAGGTTCGAGCCTTTAGTAGGCCAGTGCCTATGTACTAGTAAATGGATGGGCTAGTACAAGAGCTAAGGGGGTTGTAGCTCCCTTCCAGGAGAGTCTGGAGAATGAGAGAAGGTTGTAGCCTTTTGTAGGTATATGCCTGTGTACTGGTATACGACTGCACTAGTATAGAACCATTGTAAAAAGAAGTTTCTTATTAAAGAAGATAGAGATGAATTGCAGCAGGTGGTTTTCACCCACATTGGGTTTCCAACTTATATCATGGTGTTCATGTGTGCTTCTTATGTGTGATGATCTATTTTTTTTTACTACACCTATTTACTCTCTACATGCTTAATAATGTTCTGATGTACTCATGTAAGATCAACTAACTGAATCATAAGTTTACTAGATATATGCTAGTTGTATTAAACATAGTTATGTATACACGCGGGTTTCCTTAACTGAAGTAGTGTATATGAATCAGAGTATGAAAATGAAAAAGTGTTTGATTTGCTAATACTGATTCACCCCCCCCTTCTCAGTACTATTTCCAACATGTCAATTCTGGAAACCTTATAAATTAAGAAACAAGTACAGGAATTGTTAGATAAATGAGTAATTTTCCCCTCTAGTTCACCATGTGGTTCACCAATTGTATTGGTACCCAGAAAAGATGGAACCTAGTGCATGTGTGTAGATTACCGAGCTTTGGATAAGATTACAATAAAGAATTGATACCCAATGCCGATAATAGATGATTTGCTAGATCAGTTAAAAAATGCAAAGCACTGCACTAAATTAGACTTGAGAAGTGGATATCATCAAGTTATAATAGTTGTGGAGGACATTTGGAAGACTGATTTTAAAACCAAATAGAGATTGTTTGAGTGGCTAGTTATGCCTTTCAGTCTTTGCAATGGTCCAATGAAATTCATGAGATTTATGAATGATGTTTTAAGATCATTTCTTGATGAATTTATAATTTTGTATTTAGATGGTATTTTGATATTCAGCAAATCATGAGAAGAGCATGTCAAGCATGTTAGGAAAGTGTTGGATGTCTTGAGAAAATAACAGTTATTTCTGAAGATGTCCAAATGTGAATTTGGAAAAAATTCCTTAGTGTATTTTGGCTACATATTTGGAGGAGGTGAGCTGAAGATTGATCCCTATAAAGTTTCAGTCATTGTGAATTGGCCAATACCCAAATCAGTTACAGAAGTAAGGAGTTTTTAGGAGTAGTGCAGTACTGGAGGAAGTTCATTTCCAATTTCTCCTCCATAGTAGCTCCACTACATGCGTTGACTAGCATGAAGGTTGTCTTCTAGTGGGGAGGAAAGCAACAAAAATCATTTGATGCTTTGAAACAAAAGATCAGTTTAGCCCCAGCTTTAGCATTGCTGGATTGGAAACAATCCTTTGAAATATAGACAAATGCAAGTGAATACACCATGGGTGCAGTTCTTTTATAGCATCATAAGCCCATTCCATTTCATTATGAGATTTTTAATGATGTTGTTATAAAATGTGCCACATATGATAAAGAGAGTTATGCATTGGTACAAAGTGTCAAGAAATGGAAGAATTATTTGATGGGAAAAGAAACCATTATTCACACCGATAATCAGCATCTGCAATATCTGCAATCTCAAACTAAATTGCAATAGTGAAGGCACTTTCTTTGGATGTGATTTTTATAGCAATTCCACTTGGTAATCAGATACACGAAAGGAATATATAAAAGAATTGCTAATATGATTTCTAGACCAATTGTAAATGTAGCCATTTTACTCAAGAATAATTATGTTATGCCTAAAAGTTATGTTAAAAAATACACACGGGATGTTGATTTTCAAGAGGTATATTTAAAATTGGTTCAAGGCCACCAAGTTGAGGAATTAGACTACCATTTTCATGATAATTTGGTGTATCATTTGGGTAAACTTAGTTTTCCACAACGAGAGAGTAAATGTGACAAGGGAAGTGCACACTTCTCTTATTGTTGGACATTTTTCTGTAAGTAAAACATTGGTAAATATTCAGAGGTATTTTTATTGGGCTCATATGCTTGAAAGTGTGTCATGTTTTACCAGAGGTTGTTCATTATGTGCAGCCCATAAGACTAGTAATAGGAAACTAGGATTGTACATACCACTTCAAGTGCCTTCACAACCATGGGAAATTGTTTCTATGGATTTTGTAGGAGTTCTTCCTTTATGAAGGAAAAGTCATGATTATTTGTATGTATTTGTGGGTAGGTTCAATAAGATGTGCATATTAATGCCTTGTAAAAAGAAAATTACAGCTCAATAAATAGCTCAACTTTTCTTTCAAAATGTATGGGTTCATTTTGGATTGCCTACTTATATTGTAAGTGATCGCGATTCTCGATTTGTTGGGAATTTTGGGTCAATTTTATGGAACTTTATGGAAACCAAGTTGAAGAAACATACAACCTTTCATCTGCAAATAGGTGGTCAAACTAAAGTGGTTAACAAGACAATCATTCATTTTCTAATAGGATATTGTAGCAAACATCCTAAGTTGTGGGATGAATAGTTTTATTATATTCAGCATGGTTACAACTGAGAAAAACACTCTTCTATTCTAACTTCTCCTTTTGAGGCATGTCTTGGTTATTTTCCTAAATCACCTTTGGATTTAATTTTTGAAAAATATGTAGTTGTATATGGACATAGTAACATAGACAGGGCAAAGAAATTCATTGATCAAATTTAGTTGATTCACCAAACAGTTCAAGAACAACTAGAAAAGAGTCAACTCATGATAAGAATCATGTGGATCATTAGTTTCAAGTAGGTGATGAATTTTGGCTATACATTAGCAAGGAAAGGCTTAAAGGTGGAGATAAAAAGTTGAAACCAATCCATTATGGTCCATTTAAATTCTGGAAAAGATTGGTAATAATGATTTCAAGATCGATTTGCCTTCATATATGAAAATCTATTCCATTGTTAATGTTGAAAATTTGTGATTGTATGAACCTCCTTTGATTGAAGATCAAGGAGAGTATGTTCAAATTCAATCCATTGAAGAATTTTCTCTAGAATTCCTTGATGTGCTTCAGGAAGACACTATACTTGATAGAAGGACAAGGACAACTAAAAGGGGAAGTATTGATTATCTTCGGGTGCATCTCAAAGGTACACATCCATCAAAGGCCAAATGGATTGAAATGGAGAAGTTGGGGGAACAATACCCTCATATGTTCAATAACTGAATATTAATCTTTTGGGGTCCAAAAGGCTTCCAGTGTTGAGGAGTTATCAGGTGCTCAAAATTATGCTCAAAAATCAAAGTGTTAGAATCTTGTCAAACTCAGCTTTAGATTGAAGAGCTCATCATTCTGAATCCAATGGTGTGAATGACACTTAAATCTGAGTTCGTATGCAGAATTTAGATCAAGTCAAAGTTACAATTTGACTTGCCTACATGGTAGGATTAGGATGATGTGGCAAGGTCATCAGCGAATAAGGAGGCACCAAGTGGTATCTCGCCATTGGTCCTCGCAAATCACATATCGCAGTCATAAGTGGTTCGGGCTAAGAATTGGCCCCTAGGTATAGCCAATTGCGATTTGTGATATTGTATATCATAATCGCAGGAAAGGATCAAAGAACAAATATCAGCCTCAGCACTATCAAGGTTTGGAGTTGCGATGTGATGCTATTTGATATCAAAATCACAGAGGCAACGCAAATCGACCCCGGCAAGCATTGGGTTGTGATGTGATATCTGCCTTGATTGTGATATTGTAAACCACAATCGCATATTGCAATCGCACAAGATGGCAGAGTCCTATACTTTATCACCACTAGACATCCCTAATTGTGATTTACAATAATTTTAATAGGATATGGCCCATGGTATTGTGAAATTCTTGCCTAGTTAGCGGATTTTGGGGCTAATTCATACTTTTCTACCAGTTTTGGAGCATTTTGTGGAGCAAATAGTGTGAGAACTGGGAGAAGTCATAACTTCTTTAGTTCTTATCCAAATTAGGTACAAAAAGAATCAATTCTAGTAGTTTTGCCTCTTCTCAACTCATTGAGATAGGTTTCATAGGCATATGAGCATTGTAAACACACTTTTTATTTAATTTGATCATAATAGAGAGGCCCAAGCCATTGGAAGTTGGACCAAGGAGATGTAGCCCAGGAAGGGTGAACTCCTTTATCATGTGCTTGTTGTGTGTTATATTTTGATGTTCTTTGTTGTTATATTGTTTTTGTTCAACATATTTTTTTATGTTAAACTTTTTATAACATTTACATAAGAAACTATGATGGGAATTTATTAATTATGTAAAAGTTTTGAATCCTTAAGCACTTGAAAAATCAAATGATAAGCATGTTGGGTTTAAATCTGAATGGGGAATTAGCACAACATTACTAATCTACTCCATATCAGATCACTGAATCATTGAGGAAACCTATGCCATAAGTAAATTGCTTGGACTATTTGCAATGCGTTGACCAAGGATTCATGCCTTATAAGCACAAGACAGATGGAAAAGGGGAATAATCTATTATTCCAGAAGGGATGCTAAATAGTTTATAGCTTGAATCAAGCATCCTGACAATCTTTTGATTCTCAGGATAGTTTACTATTTGAAATTTAGAATTATGTTGTAATATAGAAGCACAATTAAACTATAGTAAAAGAGGTTAATTATTCTTGTCAATTTAAAAAGGTGACTAAAGGAACATACTGTCTTAAGTTTCCACAGACCTTCTTGTAATTTATTGTTGCATATTAATGAATATTTTGGTGATTTGGTTTTAATCTAGTGTATTGAGTTAACTTCAAGATAGCTAGATTCTAGAGGCCATGGGCCCAGTCACGAAACACTTGCTTTCTTTTCCCAATCATTATTTCTTCTTACTCTTAGTTTTAAATGATTTATTATTCCTCTTATTGAAATATTGTTTGCAAGATTTACTGTTAGTATTTACTACTAATTGTAGTAAATAGCGTTTAGATAAAATTCCCTTTACATCATTATGTTTTTTTATTGTTTTCCGCAGCAAAGTAAGGATTGTTAGATTTAAATAATTTAATGCTTTCCTAATAGATACATAGGAATGCAACTATTTACTTCTGTTGTTAGTTTTGTTATGATTTAAAGGTAGAAAGAAGGTATTCTTTTAGAAAAAGCTAACGTTGTTCCTTTAATTTCTTTGTCTTTGCTTCTTATTAGTCTCACTCAAATAAGGTAATTTGAACACTATCTTTTCTCCAACTGTGTAGACAACCTTGCAATCAAAATACAAAATCCCAGGTTGAGAATTTAATTTGTAGAGGTTTAAGTTGATTATTTAGGAACAACTTAGTGCCCAACATTTTGGCGTTGTTTCTTTTGAGGTTGTCAAAGAAATGTGTAGATGTATCCTTGTAGGACTGGGTGTTAAATACGGAAGCTAAGAACCTACGCATGCACCAAGTAAAAATATTGTGTCAGCTCCTCCCCTCAGTTGGTACTTTTTAGAGTTGTTTAGTGTGCATGACTAAGAAAAAGCATAATACTGTAAATTAGGAATTTATAGATTCAAAATCCATTTCAGAAACCACCAAAACCCAAGGTCATTCTCACCTTGTAAGATCAACCTTCATAGATGAAATCATCTAGAAATATGAATACTAAGCATCATTAGGATTCCAAACAATATCCAAGAGGGGATCTACTATTGCCCCTCGAATGGTAGGATCATTTATTGCAGCTCATGTTGCGATTCATGATAAGGCTGATGGATATGAATGAAGTTTTCAAGATACATCCATTGGACACCTCAATCCTTCTAGTAAATTTGAGGGGAGTTCTTGTAATTTAAAAGAGGGGGAAAGTGAAACAAGTGGAGGAGATCCATAATCCACTAAAGAAGAACCACAATCTATCAAACCTGAATATGTTGTAACCCCTATTCCAGAGAAATCACCCAAAATCCCTGACTTGAATAGTGTTGTGAGACCCATTCAAGGGACAAATTTTAGCCAAAGTCCTCTTTCTTAGATAGTTCCTCCTGATCATAGAATTCCTCAAGACTACTGGAAGATTTTTGACCAAATGGGAAATGCAACACCATAAACAAAAACCTCAACCATAGAATAACCTATAGTCAATCCTCTAGCCAATGCACCAATGAAAGCCATTCCATTACAAAATATCCCAAATTTTCACGGAATGACATCTGAAGACCCTAATGCATTCCTATTTGAGTTTGATGTCTTGTTTCGAGGTTATGATTACACTACTCACACACAAAAACTAAAATTTTTTCCTTCTACCCTAAAAGGAGTAGCTCTACGTTTGTTTATGGGACTACGAGGTGGTACTATAGATTCATGGGATGAAATGAAAAATGCTTTTCTTTTCAAATATTAGGATTATTGTCAGTCTAGGGACTTAAGAGAGGAAAATTTTAAAATTATAGAAAAAATGATGAAACTTTGGAAGAATACATTGAAATATTTCAATATAACTTGTAGATGTCACCTTAAGCCACTTTAACTAGAGAAGTGTTGAAAACTGCTTTAATCAAGGGCATGAAAGACGAGTGGATAGAGACACTGAATTTAATGGGGCAAGGTGATATTTCTAAGGAATATAATGATAATATTGTTAAATTTTGTATTAGGTGCTCACATTGAAGTACACGAATTAGATCCGGGACTCGAGATCCTCTAAGTAGAACTAGTAGGAGTGCAGGTGGAGGTGTAACTCGAGTAGAGATTTGTAATCTTTTAGAAGATTTTAAACTGATACTTTGAGCACTTAGCTACGCAGTTGGATTTCTTGCAGGTCAAACAAAAATTAGCATAAGTAGAGCAAGCTTTGGCTATTTTCTTTCCTCGTTGTCGAAAGAATCATAACCAGAGGGAGTGTCGACTAGATATGATTGAAGCATGCACTATTTGCATTAAAGATCATTAAACAGAATGATGTACTTCACTCCATAGATTAAAATTTGTATTCAAAGAAGCCGAGGAAGATCTGGAGCCATGATTTATCATGACACAATGATGTCAATGGCAGACTCACCCTTCAAGTATGATGCATGACCCTTCCCTTTTTTCTTCTGGACAATATGCTCAACAGAAGATTCATGGATCAACATGGTAAGGCCAACAATATTTTAATCCCACTTGGAAATCTTATCCATACTCTAAAAAACCCTAGGCCAATCATCTATTTGTTGGATTTGTGTGTCCAAATCAACAATATTCTACACCTTCATGGAAAAATCCAGCAAACAATCCATATCCTTCACCGTGGGAAAACTCATCTTCACAAGGACCAATGTGGCCTCAAAATTAGTAGTGTCCTATGGTACCAATCAACCCATGTTTTCAAATGTTACCCCAGTCACAACCACCATTATAAGATCCATTTCAATTGCCCCTAAATCCTCAACCACCACTGCATCCTCAATTACCTGCTTAGAGGAATCCCAATTCGAGCAAGAGACCTATCCAATATTTGGAGATCATTGAAAGTTTAGATCGTGAAACCAACTCTCTTGAGTGTAATGAGTTGCAGTTGAGATCTGGATGAGTTATCTCCAAGAAGATAATAAATTTAATCAAGAATAGGAAGATAATGAAAATACCATAGAAGAGAAGCTTTTAACATAACATATTTCTCCAGCTGTAGTTATTGCAGAAACAGAGACATCTAATGCGTTAACTAAACAAAAAAACCTCGTTAAAACTATATTTGTGGCCCCACCATTCCCCAAAATACTAAAAGTGATTAAATCTCCATTTCATTATGATTCTATCTTCTAGGGGAATTAAAAAAACTATCCATAAAATTCCCTGTCCTCCAGGCTATACGAGATATTCCAATTTATGCTAAAAATTTTAAATACTTGTGTGCTAAAAATCCTAGAAGGAAACCCAAAGATACTTCTATGGTCCATTTCTTAGGAACACTCTCTCACTTGATTTTAGGGAAACATATACCTGTCAAATATAGTGACCCTAGGAACCCAGTAGTCACATTTCAAATTCAGAGTTACGATTTTTCGAATACCTTGGCAGACCTGGGAGCTACTATAAACATATTAAATGTAGAAACATGTGGTATCATTGAGATCATAGCCTTAAAATCATTTTCTACATTGTTAGAACTAGCTGAAAGATCGGTAGTCAAACCAGAGGGCACTCTTGAAGATGTTATCATTTTTGTGGATTCCTGGGAATACCCAGTGGACTTTCTGGTTATCTATCCTAGAAATAGATTGGATGGGAATATTCTAATATTAAGGAGGCCATGGCCGGAAACTATAGATGCATACATAGGATGTTACACATGGAATATGACAATTACAAAAGGAACTGTTGTTACAAATCTTGTCTTATACCCACCTACTAAGCCTAACCTACCTATTGATAATTATCAATTATTCTTGCCCAAATACCAGGAGGAAAACCTATATTTTCCTCTTACCTTGGACTAATCTTTTGCATTTAAAATTCGAACGTAGGATGATATAATTAATAGATTTATTAACAAACATTCTATTGTTGGGAATCCAACATGCCAAATGTTGAAAGACGTGCTTGATAATGAAGCCCAAGAAGATCCACTAGAAGTTCTAAATAATGATCATATACCTACAACTACTATCCATAATATCATTCCCATCAAAATTGAGCTTGGTAAAGCTTTAAATCTTAACACCAATCTGGATTATCATCAACGAAAAAATTAATTTAGATTCTTAGAAATATAAATAGGCCTCTTCTTGGGAATATTTTGTCATGAAGGGCATTGATCCAAAACTATGTACCCATCACATTTATATAGAAAAATATGTTTGTGTTATTTGACAACCTTACAGAAGGTTAAATCCACATCTTAGGGATGTAGTGAAACAAGAATTGCAAAAGTTCATAGATAAAAATTTTATATACCCCGTTTAGATAGCCAGTGGGTTTCACCATTAGTTGTTGACCATAAGAAAAATGGTAAATGGAGAATTTTTGTGGACTATAGAGAACTGAACAAATCTATGTAGAAAGACCATTTCCCCCTTCCATTTGTAGATCACGTCCTTGACACTCTTTCTAGAAAAAAAATCTTCTCCTTTTGGATGGTTTTAGTGATTATAATAAAATTCAAATTTCCCCTACCAGGATAAGACCACGTTTACCTACCCTTGGGGAACATTTGCATATAGAATTTTTCCATTTGGGCTGTGAAATGCACTAATCACCTTCTAAAGGGAAATTTTAATTACCTTTTTTGATTTAATTAGTGAAGGACTTGAGATGTACATGGATGATTTTACTCCATATGGTAACATGTTTGACCAAGACTTACAATATATAGAAAAAGTTCTTCAACGATGCATTGCTGCCACATTATACCTTAACCATGAAAAATGTCATATGATGATGACTGAAGGCATAGTTCTGGGACATCACATTTTCGTGATAGGTATTCAAGTGGATCCAACAAAGATTGAGGTATTTTTAACGTTTCATACTCCTTGTAGACCTACCAAGGTACATAGTTTCCTTCGCTACATTATTTATTATGACATATTTATATAATTTTTTTTAAAGATAGTAGCATCACTATATGTTTTGACAGGAAAATGTTGAATTCGTATGACTAACATATGTGATGTTTCTTTTGCATAACTTAAAATGCTGGTCTCAATAACCTTTATGTTAATAGGGCCAAAATGGAATTTACACTTCCACATTTCATCAGATGCTTTGGACATAGTGATATGAGTTGTCCTTGGATAGGAAGAAGACAAAAATCCTTATGACATTTATTATATTAGAAAAACGCTCACACTGATAGAGATAAATTATATAGTGACAGAAAAATAATTTTTAGTTGTTGTGTATTCCATTAATAAATTCCATCGCTATATAACGAGATATCCATTGTCTTGTATATTAATCATTCTACCATTAGATATCTAGCTAATAAACCTATCACCAATGGCCAAATAACTCGATGATTTCTCTTATTGCAGGAGTTCAACATTATTATAAAGGATCGCCCAAGGAAGGAAAATATTATTGAAGATTTTTTGTCTAGAGTATCCAAAAAAACCAACCCTCTACCAGTGGAAGATCAATTTCCTAATGAAAATTTATTTTTTGTAGCAATAAAGATGCCATGGTATGTTGATGTGTCCAATTATCTAGAAGCAGGAAAACTACTAGGGCATATGCCACCTCAGGATAGGAAACTTATTGTTCAGTGTAGTGCACGATTCTCTTAGATAGATGACTACATCTTTCATACAGAGTTTTAAATTCAAATCTACATATGAATGAGAGAGGATGAGATCTATGACATTCTTAGGGCCTATCATGATGAGCCATGTGGTGGACATTTCATCGATCATAGAACAAGGCATAAAGCACTCCATATGGACTATTATTGGCCCATGATATTTAAAGATGCAAAGAAGTATGTCCAGAGTTGTTGTAGTTGTCAGAGAAAAGGTCACCCCATTCAGGCTGATGAGGTGCCTCAGTAGCGACAATTTGTAATAGAACCCTTTGAAAGATGGGCATTGGATTTTGTAGGCCCCTTTAACCCATCATCGAATCAAAAGGCATAAATATTAGTTTGTACGAATTATGTGACTAAATGGGTGGGAGTGGTAGCTCTTCTGAAAGCTAGAGAAGAAGCAATAATTAGTTTCTTATTTGAATTATTTGTGCGATATCGGTTCCCTAACTTAATGGTAACAGATGGGGGGTCACAATTCATTACTCATAAAATTGCTGCTACTTTATAGAGGTGCCACATTAAGCACAGAGTCGGTTCTCCTTACCACCCTTAAACAAACAGATAGGTGGAGAGAACCAATAAGGTTTTGGAAGCAATCCTAACCAAACCAGTATATGTGAGCAGCAAGAACTAGGTAGCTAAACTCCCTGAGGCCTTATGGGCCTATTGAACAACATTGTGTAATGCTAATGGCTACTCACCATACCACCTTTTTCAGTAAGGATCCCATTTATCCTATTGAATTTGAAATTAAGACTTTGAATACAGCAAAAGAAGTTGGATTGGATTTCACAGAAGCACATAACCAATGTTTACAACAACTTAATGAACAGGATGAGATGCACGTATCGACCCTCCAACATACAACTTTCATTCAGCAACAAAGGTCCAAATGGCATGATTGCCTTCTTAAAAGGAAAGCCTTTCAGAAAGGTGACTAGGTGTTGTTGTAAGATTCAAGTTCCAAGATTTTCCAGGAAAACTTTAGATTAGATGGTTAGCACCATACAATATTACCGAAGTCTATGATAATGGTATAGTGACCTTGACTACCATTGATGGTCCTGACATCTCCTTTCTTGCTAATGGACATCGACTCCATCTATACCATTAGCCTCTTACACAAGAGTATTTTTGCCAGTAGATAAGTAATGATTCGAATTTACAGATCGTAGTGATTGGGGAGGTAACCCCACAGCTACATCTACTTGATTTTTTTTCAAAAACTCTTTTTATTTTCTACATAATGTATATATTTTTATGAATTATGTTTAGTTACTATAATAATATATAATAATAATAATAATAATAATTTTAGTAATAATGAAATAAAGGGAAAAGGGTTGTTATTCTTGTATCACAATTGTTGTTCCTTCACTGTTGTTCCCTTAGTTGTAGTCATCATTCCCTTTCGTTATAACGCGTTGTTCCCTTTTATCACAATTTGTGTTCCTCCACTATTGTTCCCTTGGTCACAATCATTGTTCCCTTTTATAATAGCTTTTTTTTCCCCTTATTCATAGTTGTTGTTCCTTTGGTCACAGTTGATGTTCCTTCACTTCCATTCCCTTAGTCATAGTCATTATTCCCTTTTATACTAACATTTTTTTTCCATTATTCAAAGTTGTTCCTTTGGTCGCAGCTAGTGTTCCTACACTATTGTTCTCTTAGTCACAGTCTATGTTCCTTTTCATCACACATTAGTTGTTCCTTATTTTTTTACACTTGTTCTTCCCTTTGGACACAATTTTTGTTCCTTTATGTCATAGCTGTTGTTCCCTTATAGTTTCCATTTCCCTAAGTTATAACTAGTTTTTGTGTGAGATTATTCGAGTGTTGAAGCACTTTTCCCACATCATGGTTACAAAAATTATGTCGATCCAATGATTACCATAAGAGAATATTTTATTCGACTTCTCAAATTTTATCAGAAATTTAACAATCTTGATATTATAATTACATAAAGTGTTCATGATATATCTCCTTAATTACCACCAGAGGAGTTTCTTTTCTTCCCTATAGTCATGTGATCTCCTTAACAAATAAAATTTTGGGAGGTAAATAACGATTTAAAAGGATAATTGTTACAATACTTTTTATGCCATGCCTAACTCTTACGGAGTTGATGAGACACCCCATTCACTAACCCTTTATTATAACGAAATCAAAAAAGCTACAAAAAAAGAGGACAATTTTTTAGCAAAAGGATAGGAGGTTTCATTACGAGCTGACCTACCATGATCATAGGGCTTAATAAGGTGACATTACCATTCTGGTCACCAAGAGAAGGTAATGGCCTTTGACACTTCTGTCAAAGGACAAGAGGTCTCATCACAAGTCATCTTGTTCACCTCATTAAGATTTGGTGAATGGCATCATTATTAGTTGGTCACCACACCAGAATAATTCCCTTTTGACAAAAAATTCGAAAAATTAAGTTATGAATCTTTGTTTAGTAGAATGGGATACTCGCATATCAATGGGATAAAAGGGAACCCCATCGAGGCTATGGACGCTTTCTAGGAGCAAAGGCTATGCCTATGGTATTGAAGTATACTTTAAATCACCTTGCAAATATCTTTCTAATTTGTCCTCCCTTTCTAATAATAAAGAATAATTGTTGAGCTGTTATGGAAATTTATCACATCATAAAGGTGGTAATTTAGATGTGTGAACAACTACTTATTTTAATATACCAAGAATGTAATTTAAAAATTTTTCTAAGTCTACTTTTAACTCCTTTCTCTCTACTTGTAATATTTTTGTGTGAATTCACTTTACCCATGATTGGAGCCGTTTCCATGATTCAATTTCTCCACATATTATGTTTCATTAGCATATCTATGCATTTAATACACCTTATCATCACAGTGCATATTGTTAGTTGATATTTTGATGATTTGATGATTACTTGTTATTGTAATTGATTTTTTGATATGTCACCAATTCACCACATCATCGAGGGTCATGGTCGAACTTTACTTTTATCAAGGGGGTGAAAAATCACACATATGACAAGATGCTTCATTATCGTAGTAACTTTGTCTACATGTGTTTGTATTCATTTCTTGGTAATTGTTGAATGTTGTTACTTTTTTCATTTGTCATTGGCTAAAATTTGTTGAACAAGACTTTAGATTAATCTTTGTGAAATAACAGAGATGGGTGGCTGATCGATTCGCACTGAACCAACCCAATTAAGAATATTTGAATAGGTACACAATCTCTTGGAGCCTATGGGTTGGATAGAGCATTTTTCCCAAATGCAGAGATTCAATAATGCAGTTGCCCTCGATTTTATACAAAATTTAAGCAATGGGACAACTACACTGAAGGGAAAGTAGGTGTAAATTAATGAAGCAATCCTATCATAGGTTATAAGCCTTTCTTTCGAAGGAAAAAATGGGTTGATAAGAATATATCGTTGCAGAGTGCAACATTTTTGTTCATAAACCCCGAAGAAGAATTGATTCGAAAAGGAAAAGGATACAACCTTGATTCATTTACTGAACCTTGGAAGGAAATGGTGGGAGTAGTGCAAAGGTATATCACCTCTAATGGATGGTACGATGTGGTTAGGCCTCGCTGAAGTTGATGGTGGCACTCAAGCAGAAAGTGATTCTAATATTACCTTGATTTTTGAATGAACTTATCCATGAGACTGCTAGAAGATTTAAAAATTCCAATGGTCAAGATTTGATGCTAAGCCACCATGGTCTTATAAAAGTAATAGTTGTTAGAGAAATGAACTGAGTTCACTTAATTTGGAATGAATTTGTGGGAAACACTAAGCTTCCATTGCAAATTGAAACACCTACCATAGAATCTGAGTGACAAGCTAAAAATGAAGAGGCCAACGTGGAAAGTGTTATCAAGAAAAAATTGATCATCTAGCCTAATTTACTAAATGGATCGAAGTACAACATGTAAAGCCAATTTTAGCATAGTAAAATTGCTTTTATTGTGAGAAATCACCTAATAAACCACTATTAAGCAATTTATAGTTAAACCCATGAATAATAATTAAATAACTCACTATTTATTTGATTTTCTTCTAGGAATAATTAATTAAACCATTGTTTTAGTATTATTCCTTGTTAAATATAACCCAATCATGAAAAATAAATAGATAAATCATTATTTTTCTTATTTTTCTCTAAGAATAACTAATTAATCATTAATTATTACTATTCTTTGTTAAGCTTGACTGAATTCCTTAGGATAATTAAATAAATCATATTTTGTTTATTAATTCCTTAACTAATTCCTTGAGATAATAAATAAAATTGTTTATTTATTTATTATTTCTAAATAAAGTTTAAATACTTTTCCTCCTAAACAAATATAATAAAATATTCCAAGTGGTAATTCCAAGAATGGGATCAATAATATTTTATTATTTCTCATTATTCGAGGATAACTCAATATTTTGTTATAAATAGAAGAATTTTACTTTTATTATTCACTTTTGATTATTTTCATTGTTGCACTCAATGTTGTAACTCTTATTATTTTCATTGTCAACCACCATATTTTTGTTGGGTTTATGCATTATAGAGGAGAGAGACTCTATAGAAGCTGAAAGCATTAGAGGATTACCAAGAACCCATCCCATAGAGGGCAGTTGGTAACATATATTTGTTCCCTTCATAGGTGTTATAATAAAATCATTCTTTACAAATCTGGTTTCCATTGGATATTTCGAGGCTATTACTCTTCATTTTACTGTTTAACTATGATTGCAGCATAGATCAGGATTTTGGAAGATTTTGTTTCTATCAATAGTTGTAGATCTACAATGTTTAGCAGTCATTTCTATTGTTGAGATCGGTTGTCATCCCCGATATTAAGTGGGTTCTTTTCGTACATCATTGAGAAGAAAACACTCTAACAGAAAGGGAAGGAATTACATAGTGACAAAACTAGACCCCATCTCCACAAGATCTAACCAGGGCCCAAAAAAGTAGCTTCCCTTTCAGTATCCCTACCTGCTAAACTAAGAAGTTCATCTAGACTAGTTAGAACAAGGAATCCTAAAGATTCTAGTGTGTAGTCGATAGAAGAAAGTACATCCCAGGGGTTTCCTAATACAAAAGAAGATCATCAAGAAATTTCTCCCTGAGTGCATGAAGTATAAATAGCCCAAATATTGGAAGGGTTGGGGACCTTTTTCAGTTCTGTGAATTTTACCTAAGTTGCGGGTTGTTTAGTAAATCCATCGGAATGAACCTCCATGACCAATTCTCCTATATTCCCTTTTACTTCAATAGCTACCTTTATTCTAGAATCCTTAAAATACCTTGGAGATACTTCTCTCCAACAACATTCAGTAGATTACAACTATTATGGAACTCTATTCTCCTCCTAAAGAAACAAATTTACACTCTCTTGTGATACAAGAGACTAGTGATGATCTTTTCACCATGGCCGAATCTGATGAGGGCCCTCTAGAACTTGAAACTATCACCATAGTGGAAGAAATTGTAATTGAAAGACCCAAGGCTATCATTGCTACTCCCTCTACTTTCATTGTCCAAGCCGAAAAAATTGTTAAAAAGAAAGAAGAAGAAAAAGTGGTCATGACATAGAGTTGCTTAAAAGAGAAAATTAGAAATTACAGAGGAAAGTAAAGAAGATAAGAAAATGATTAAGAAATAGCAAGAGGAATTATAAAGGAAATCAAGAAACTTGAACAACTAAGGCCCAATCCAAGAAATTTGCTACCTTTGTAGAAACTCGGGTGGAAGAAACCCTTGATCTTACTATAGGAACACAAACTAACTTAGATGTATTAGACATCAACGTGATGACTATTGAAGTAGCTACTCAAATAGAATTGTTAGTTCTTATTGACAGGACTACTCAGATAGACCCTCTACCTCCATATACACCATTAATTGTAGATGCTACCATTTAGGTGTTAAAAAAAATAAGAAGAACAACAAGAAACCCTAACACGGTATCAAGGATAGGTGATACCCCGAATGGAGCATAAAAAATTGCTGCAAAAATTTAAGGAATTGACAATCACTAAGGATGAAACTTATGCTAAATTAAGGGTGGTAGAGAAAAAGGTAAATACTGTACAAATCCATCTCAAAAAAATCCCTGGAGCAGACAGAGGAAGTATGTTCCATTTATTTTGATGCGTTTTCTTGCAAATTCCCATCTAACAATTATGGCTTTTTTTTATTAGATAGACACCTTTTGCTCGAGATTAAGGTATTTCAATCTATATAGTCTTATGAACTTCATAATGTTTCTTATTTTATTAAGTCTTTTTAGCAACATGATCATTACACAAAATATTTCTTATGTGAATTATATATGCATAACTTCTTTTTGTAGGATCAAAGAGATGAAAAAACCAGTCCTTTCATCAGTGTTGCACAATTTTAGGCATTCATCTGTTTTACTAGAAATCAGATAAAATGATCCAAAGCGCATAACATATTCCAATGGAGAGAGAATGACCTTGACCTTTGGGTCAGGGGAGAGACGAAAATCCCTCTGCATACACATATTGAACATAAGAAGCTTATGTAATATCCTGGTATTATTACTACCCTACTGCCTATTCATAATGATGTTCTACAGACAGGACTGGAGTATTTTGAAGAAACTAAAATGGAAGATCTACAAGTTGCTAAGAATAGGTGGAAGATGTTAACTAATGAAGTTAGAAATAGGGAACCCTTTAGTTTCAGGAACATTTAAGCAACACTAAGTAGGGTGTGGGATTATTCTCACTTGGTCCTAATAGAGGTCCCCAATTGGCTTAGATGCATAAATGTCTTATAATTTGGTATCCTCTAGGTGATTACAAGGTCGAGTATGAGCTATGAGATGGAGGTAAGTTTATAACATTCTAGGGAATCAAAAGTAGGAATAGATTCATACACTATGGAAGACACCCTTACCCAACTTAAGCATTAACCCTACTGCATGTCAACCATATCTTTGCATGACAGCATGCAAAAAGGTAAGCTGGGGGTGATGTTGGGCCTTAGAATTGGTATAATTCTTCACCTCATTTCCTTGGGTGATAGTTAGCTTTAAATCTTTTTGAGGTTAAATTACAATAATTTGGATGTGAAGGAATTCTAGAAAGGAGTTAATAATAGTTTTAATATTTTACCTTGTTGATGAATTAATTCGAACATTAAAGATATTATTAGCTCATGATTTGGGTTAATATTTGTGTATGAAATATTTGACATTCATTGTTGTTCCCTAAATCACGAAGGAAACATGAGCCATAAGGAAATCGTTTGGACTATTTGCAATAAGCTGACCGAGAATTCACACATTATATGCATGAGACGGATAGAAAAGGGGCATGATATGTTATTATGAAAGGGATGCTAAAGGTTTTATAGCTTGAATCAAGCATCCTGAGAATCGAAAGATTCTCAGGAGAACTTTACCATTTTAAATTTAGAATTATGATGTAATATAAAAGCACGATTAAACTCTAGTAAAATAGGTTCATTATTATTTTGATTTGAAAAAGGTGGCTGAAGGAACAAAGTGTCTTAAGTTTTCAAAGACCTTCCTGTAATTTACTATTGCATATTAGTGAGCATTTTGGTGATTTGGTTCTAATCTAGTGTATTGAGTTACGTTCAAGACAATTAGATTCCAGAGGCCGTGGGCCCAATCCTCGAATATTTGTATTTGTTTATCATTATTTATTCTTAATCAGTTTTGAATGATTTATTGTTCCTTTGATTGAATTATCATTCACAATGTTTACTGTAAGTATTTACCTGCAATTGTACTAAGTAACGATTAGATAAAATTCCCTCTACAACAATTTTTTTTTTTTACTGTTTTTCACAACAAAGTAAGGGTTATTAGCTTTAAATAAGTTAATGCTTTCCTAATATATGCACTTCAATTCCTTTATCATAATCATTGTTTCCTAAGAAACAACTTAAATTGCTTTATGATTTCTGCATAGGAACACAACAATTTACTTATGTTATCAATTTGGTTATGATTTAAAGGTAGAAAGAAAGTATTCTTTCAGAAAAATCTTCTAGTGTTCCTTTCATTTCTCAGTCTTTGCTTCTTATTAGTCTCACTCAAACAGGGTAATCTAAGAATAACTAACTAATCGCTAATTAATTACTATTCTTTGTTATGTTTGACTAAATCCCTTAGGAATAATTAAATAAATCATTATTTGCTTATTATTCCTTAACTAATTCCTTGAGATAATAAATAAATCATTTATTTATTTATTATTTTTAAATAAAAGTTTAAATACTTTTTCCCTCCTAAACAAATATAATAAAATATTCCAAGTGGGAATTCCAAGAATGGGATCAATAATATTTTATTATAGCTCATTATTCAAGGATAACTCAATATTTTGTTATAAATAAGAGGATTTTACATTCATTATTCAATTTTGATTATTTTCATTGTTGCACTCATTGTTGTAACTTTCATTATTTTCATTGTTGCACACCATATTTTTGTTGGGTTTATGCATTATAGAGGAGAGAGACTCTACAGAAGATGAAAGCGTTAGAGGACTGCCAAGAACCCATCCCATAGTGCAGGATTGGTAACATATATCTGTTCCCTTCACAGGTATTATAATAGAATCATTCTTTACAGATTTGGTTACCATTGGATATTTTGGGGTTATTACTCTTCATTTTACTATTTAAATATAATTGTGGCATAGATCAGGATTTTGGCAGGTTTTGTTTCTATCAATAGCTACAGATCTACAATGTTTAGTAGTCATTTTATTATTGAGATTGGTTTTCATCCCCAATCTTAAGTGGGTTCTTTTCATAAAACATTTAGAAGAAAACACTCTAACAAATTGGTGACTCTACTGGGTTTTATACTTCAGATATAGAAACTTGGGTGACCTTTTGTTTTCAGCTTAGGGTTTCCTATTTTCTCTCTTCTATTAATGTTTCCTAGTGTTTTAACCCTAGATCTAATAAAAAATTTACTTCCATAAGATTTTTGGTTGTTTTTGCAGGTCACAGGAACTAGCCATGGCAGAGGCAACACTTTTTTTGAAATTTAGAGACCAGGAGTATCGGAGAAAAAATCACAGTTTTCAGCCCAAAAGGTGCGTTTTGGCCTCCAAAATTCAACTTTCTGACCAAGAAGTGTGATTTCATCAAAAATAGGTTAGAACCTATGATTTTTGGGTTTTAGGCTTTTTCTCAGATCTATTTCTGGGTTTTGTTGAGAGTTTTCTACTGGGTGTCTGACCTCTGTCTCATCCCCCTTAGGCCTTGATCCATTCTGATTTATTCATTGAAGTCGAATTTAGCCTCCCTTAGGGCTTCTAGTACACTTCCACCTTTCTAAGAGTTTAGCTGAGTAAGAAGTCTGAGCTTCTACAACACTTTCAGCCACATCTTCCAGATCTATAACCTTTTGTTTTAGATATGATAAGATAGGTTTCTACCATCCATAGTTTCACATTCAAACTTGTTTGGTCATTCCCTTAGGATCCCATCGGTTTCCCTAGGTGTTTCACCCATCTCCCTATTTTTTTGCACTGGTCTTCCCCTCTAGTTTTTTGTTGTTGCTACACAACTTTCCAGCAACTTAGAGTCACTTGGTCCCAGTCACATCGACATTCAGATGTCTTGACCATTTTAGTGTATTTTCTATCGGTTTAGCCACCTAGCAGTACAATGTTTACAAACCCAGTTTGGGTGGGGTTTAGTTATTTGTTTTTTTGTTTATTTTCTGTTATTTATTTCAGTTTATTTACAACAAGATTTTTTATTTTTTTATAAACACGATCTGGGCTTAATTAATTAATACACTTGCACACACAAGCACACCTTAAGCGAAGGGTGCTTGGTTTACACTGCCAAGCCAACGCTTAACATAATAAATTTATCTCACCGCATGAGAGAGAAGATATATTGTTGATCTCCCTTCACCATTTCCATGTTATGGGTGTCCTTCCATCATTGTGCCACCAAGGCGTGAGTTGCGGAGACTATTAGGCCTTCAACCTCAGTTTCCATTTGGGCATATTACTCCTCCCTGTCGAGTTAGAGTTCATATCCCTCTCATTCCCCATATTGAATCTTCTATTGATTCCTTATCTGATTCTAAACCTCCTTCACCTCATATCATCACCATGTCTGGACCCACAGCTGGTGCAAGACCCCAATCTGGTGGTAGCTCCGGTAATATACCGGTGGTCACATCAGGTGGAATAGTCTCAAGAACCATTTCGGTAGCCCCCATGCTCCCGTTTATGGCTGGTTTAAGTCCACCGGATCTTAACAAGTTCATAAATGACCCCATACACCATGATGTTGGTTGGCCCTCTATGTCGACTAAGCTTCCCTCAGACATCCCAAAGTTTGAGGGTATTGCTAGAGAGGATCCTACCAACCATGTTCAATCCTTCCACATGTGGTGTTCATCCAACTCCATAACCGTTGACTCCATTCGTCTTTAGCTCTTCCAATGCATGCTCACTGCCAATGTTGTAGAATGGTATGTAGTCTAGCCCGCTACCTCTCATTCCATTTTTGTGACACTTGCTAAAGCATTCTTGTCCTATTTCTAGTTACCTCTATGGTATGATACTAGTACTAAGATTTTGACCACATTCTGTTAGTCCTCCACTATTTGCCTTTCTGACCATGTTTAAGAGTGGCATCGAAGAAGGCGCACATGTCACGCCCTGCCTTTCGAAGACCATGTTTATCTAGATTAGATTCTTAAGAGCCTTTTATCGTTGTTATATGGAATTTGTATCTATAGATAAACACATTTTCCCTAAGTGGGTAGTTACACTTAAAACAATAGAAAGAAAGTGGTTTAACCTTTTTCTATAATAGATAGATGAGATGAAGGAACTTACTTGTGATCTTTCACTTCCTTGATCTCCTTTGAATTGCTCCCATTGCTCCCACATGAACTAAATCTGCTCAATTGGTACCCGTCAATAGAAACCGAAAATGATAATGATCAAAGCATACATGATCTATCTACTATAAACCAATGGAATCGACAACATTGAAACACATAATCATCATAAATATGAACAAGAATATGAGAAAAGGAACAAACACATTTATTAATGTAGAAGGAAGAGTTACACCCAATGCAGTTCGCTCTCATACCACTCATCCAACTTCAGTCCAACCCTCATCACACCAAAAGCACATCAATATAGTAGCATAACATTACTTTACATGAACTCAAATCTCAAACCAACAGTATTTCTCTACAATCTTCAAATTCTAGTCTCCTGATCACTATGATGAGTTATCAATTTATAGGGAAATGCAGGTGGTTATGTCATAAATTGGGCATTGAATGGCTTTCCAAAATTGGATTTAGTTTCCATGGAGAAAGGTATGAGAGGATAGAAGGGTAATTGATCCATAGCCTATCCAAATTAGACCTCATAGGATGAGATAAGAGCTGGGCATCCTTCTAAAATGCTCTAGAATTGGAGAATATTCCCACAATCCAATGTGAATTTTGCTCAATCTCACCCAAAATAGGTCAAAGAGGGCCTAATTCCACTACAGTGCAAGCCTAAATGGGCCTACCTATTGTGTAACACAATTAGTGGTGAGCTCCAGTATTGCAACAATGATGCTGCAACTCCTGGGACTCCCTACTTTACTTTTATCAACCCGGTAGTTCGTAACAAACTTGGAAGCGACAGTGTTGTATGCACAAGTACTAGCTCTTACTGTAGGCTGTCACTTGATTAGCTGGCACAAGTTTTCTAGGAGCTTAAGCCAACTTCTATGAGTTCTCAGAAGAAGCTTTTAACTGTTATTGGAAGAAAGCTAACTCAAAAGAGGCTATTCTACTTGCAGAAAGAAGATGAAAACTAAAAGAAATGCAAACCCTAGCAAACCCTAGTGTTACACACTAACCCTACTTTTGCAAGAAAAAGAAAGGAAACTACTGAAATGGATGCCATTGACTATTGAAAAGGAAAAATGAATGTATTTAAGCTACTTCTGAAGGAAAATGTGGAAAAATCATCTTTTTGTACTTTTGAGCAATTTTATGCAGAATTATTATGCTTGTGTTTTAACTATTTGTGACTGTGCAGAGGTTTTGCGGCAAAGGGAAATGGAGTTTGGATTTTGCAGATGATGAGGAAGGTGTGGAGGGATCCTAAGAATTCCCTAGTACCCTTTGGGAGATTTCCATTGCGACCAAACTTCGAAAAATTGCTCGCATGAACTTCTACAGGAAGGCTGCAGGGGATCTACAGGAAATTCTACTCGAAGTTCTACAAGAGGAGGTCGAAAGTGGTTTTTGGAGGTTTGAAGGAGAAAAAATGGTCGGAAAAGGGAAAGGAAGGAAGGATGGAGGTGTAAAAGGGTCTAGGACTCTATGAATGAAGTTCGAACATGAAAGAGATGGTTGGATTTGTTCAAAGGTCAAAGAAGCAATTTTGCACAAGGTTGTAGAAATTAGGGTAGTTTGGGAAAATACAACAAATAAGTGGAGGAAATCTTGAGATATGGACTAGAGCAGGTTGAGCAATGGAAGAATGATAAGCTAGAGAGGTTTGCAAGTGAGTTGCACACTTACATTTCAAAATTGTCCCAAGTAATAGCTAAAAAAATAGAGTTTTCCTATTTTAACCTAATTCTGCTCTAAAAACCAGAAAAGTGTTGAAAAGAACTTTATGGATAGGAAATTATGCAAGAAATCCATGGAAATTGAAGAAAAACATATCTAAGCATGTAAATATTAACTTCTCCAATTCAAAATCTCTCACTAGCAATTGCATTGGAAAGCAAAAATAGTGTTTTGGTGGCAGCAAGAGTGCCTTGGTCTCAATTCATGGTTCCACAGAGGGAGAAAAGATATCGAGGCCTGCTTGGTAGCCTTTTTGTGGATCTTCTTCTATTATTGCAGTAAACTATATAATCAACCTGAAACTAGAACAACTATTCTAATCATAAAAAACAACCTAAGTAACAAAGCAAGATTTAATCTAACCAACAGAAATTATTTCATGAATCCAAGAAAACACATATAAATACAAAAATAAGGTGCTAGGAACTTAGGTTGGGCCCAACCCCGAGAGCTATAGCCCCCTTAGAAAGATCAATGCTGGTTCAAGGCTCGATTCATCTTCATTGATCAAAAAAATAATAGTCACATCACAAAATTGTCTACAGAAAGAGCTCGAAAATGAGTTGAATATAGGGGTGCACTAATGTGCGAAAATAGAATATTCAATAGATAACATCTGACTAAAAGAAATGAGGCCCTAATCCTTATTATTTATACAAATGGAGACTTCCAATAGTCCTCCTAAAATCAAGGAACTCGGCTTCCTAGAACTGAAGATAACAACAGTCCTACTTGACTTGCTTGGCTGCCCCTTGGAATCATCAATATGGGCCTTTGTACTCCGAGTTTTTGATGGAGAATTCAAGATAAGGGTACATAAATGAAGGGGATTCCCTCCCACAAATCCTCTCCCTTGTTCTTCCTCGAATTTGGCTACCAAATGCTCATTAAACCTTTGATTTTGTTTCAAAATTGACCAAAAATCTGCATAAAGCACACATTAGACTTTTTGGCATAATTGCTAACCCAATTCACTCTATTAGCATAAATATAATAAAAAACATGCAATAAACTAATGATAATGATGTATTAAGTCGAATTAAGAGGAACAATGAGCCCATATAATCACCCATTTCCGAGGCTCATCATCACCCCCTACTGAATGTGTTGCTCATCCTCTGAGCAACTAGTCTATCTCCTCATCTTTAATGGCCCTGGTGGCCTCCCTATCATCCCAAGCTTCTGATGTGGTTTGCTCATGTGTGCCATAAAATTCTGCCTTCTTGTCCATGTCCTTCCATTACTCCTATTCTGCTTGTTTGAATTTTTTTGCTTTTCCTGGCCTTGAAATACATGGATGCCTTCCTTTATCTCTTTTCTTTTGACTTAATTGGTGTGCTTAGGGCAGTAAAGCTAGTTTCTGTCTCTCTTCCAGAGTCTCAGGGGACCCTTTTCTTTGTTTTTCCTCTACTTCCTCTTTTTCTCCTCCTTCTGTATCTTTTTCTTTCTCTGTTTGCTCAGTTTCTTCCTGTTCTGTCTCTTCATCCTTCTCCTCTTCTATTCTAGTTTCTTCCTTATCCTTTTCTTGTCCTGCTGAGTCATCAGTTGCTTCATCTTCTCCCCTTTTCTTCTCTTCTTCCTCACTGTTAGAAGGAATGATATCATAGGTGACGGCTTTTATGTCACCTTTCGCTATCATGTTTCTAAAGACTTCCCATGCTATAGGGAGTGTGAATGTATAGAGGGCTTCTTCCACTAAAATTTTAATTAACCCACAGTGAGCCAGCTAATCTGGAATCCTTGACTTAAAATTAATGCTGGAGTCTATGAATCCTTCTGCCATTGTGTTTATACCCCTTATGAACACAAAATGTAGGGATGGAGACAAGAATTTTGAAGAAAACAGGAAAATAGAGGAATTTTTTTTTTTTTTTTTTTTTTTTTAAGAAACAGCCAAACCTTTTTTAATTCAATTTCTCCCTTCTTCAGGCTTAATTCTTCCCTAAAATTGCAACACTTCTTTTGCAGAAACATGCAACAGATAAAACTGTTTTTTTCTCTTCTTTTTTAAGAAACAGGCAGAAATTTTGAATGCAATTACCCTTATTTTTCAGGTCTAATCCTTAACACATATTGATAATTAAGGTGGGTGTGCATGGAGCCTACCTCCTAAAGCCAGAAATTTTGCAAAACCTGTGTTTTCTTCTAAAAAAACAGCTCATTTCCCCTCCCTTAGAACTGACTGTAGGCGTTCCTGTAGAACCTATTACTGGTCCTGTAGAATGCCAATAGTAGAAAACGACAGAGAACGATGGTTTCAAGGATATGGAGGTGCTATAGATCATGTTGCAGCCATAGGTATGATGATAAAACGGAAACAAAGGTGGTGAATGAGTTTGAGGCAGAGTACTTATGTTTTCTATGAGATATTTCCATTGATGGTGAGTTGGCAAAAATGTGTGTTTGCATTATTTAGACTATTGGTCCCTACTGTGGTGCCATCATGAGACTTTATGTTTTTTTCCTATAATCACTTCCCATTATTTGCGCTGGAGTTCAAAACATCTGCCACTACCTATTTTTTTTAGATTTCCCATTAGTTGACTAGACAGGTATGCTATATGATTTCCGGTTGAGCGCTATAGAATTGGACGAGGTGTTGTCTGAACTAGATGAGGGTGGCCAGTTAGCTAGCCACTGATATCGTTTAGTCACAACCATCTCACTGTCGATGTAGTTTTTAAATTATATTCACGCAATAGAGGAACGGGTTTAGTCACTTACTTGGAAGTCGAATCCGTTTGTTGTGAGGTGTTGTGGCCTTTCCTTCTGTTGCATGCCTTTGTTTCTATGGATGCATGCTTGTCTGGTTGTTGAAATGTGGTTGTGCTTTGTGCAGGTTCCTTTTTGGCTGGATTTGATCTTCAGGAGTCTGCTCCAACCTTCATATTTACACCCTCATGTTGCTAATGCTAGATTTTTGTAGGAGAGTGACTTGTTTTGTCCATAGCTCCCAAACAGTAGACTAGATTGACCTGAAGTTTCCTAAGCATGTTTCCATCGTCATTATGCACCTCCCATAGAAAAATTGTGTTAAATGGATGCACATATTTCGAGAAAATATGAAAATGGCTGAAGGTGACGAAGGTCAATTTCTTGGACACCGTGCACTGGAATTGGCTAAAATTGCTTGGGTGGGTTACTATCACCCATATTCATCTCCCCATGAAACATGTTTTTAAATGGATGGACGAATATGGAGAAAATTCAAAAATGGTTGAAGGTGATGGAGGCTAATTTCTTGGAAACCATGTACTAGAATTGGCTGAAATTGCTTAGAAATGTTGTCATCATCCCTATACAACTCCCCATGAAATAGTTTTTTAAATGGATGCACGGTTTTCAAGTTAGGGAAGAAACAAATTTATGCTCTATGTATTTTTGTATCAGAGCATTTTGTAGTTTTTGCACAATAAGAAAAAATGATATTGGGTTGTAACGTAGACTTGGAATTGATGGGAGAGAGTTTTGAAGATTGTAGGGGGTTTATAAACCCTTTATGAAGCTTCCATGTTCCCCAAACTGCTTTTGAAGTCCATTTCTAGCTCTCTGTAATTTCTACAGGAGCCTCTTGTAGAAAACACAGTTTTCAGAGAAGAAGCACAGTGAGGTGGAAAGAATGTCAAAAATGATGGAGAAAGGTGAGGGAAGGTAGGATAGGTGTTGTTATTGGTTTCATAGCTTTCTTGGCACCTGTTGCTACTTCCTGAAGTCCTCCTGCAAACCTGCAATAGAACTAGAAATTCATTTTTTCCTTTTTCTTTTTCCCTTTATTTTTGAAAACAACTAGGGTGCCTCAAGGAGGTTTTCACCCTAACTGCTTGCCCTGGGCACCTCCAAGGGATATTTTCACCTAGAGATCTTATTATTTTTTTTTTCTCTTCTTTCCAACCCATTGCTGCCTCATGGAGGTTTTCAATCAGTGAGCCAATCTGCGGCGCCTCCGAGGAGGTTTCCACCTTAGATTTTTATTTTTCTCTTATTTTTCTTTTTTTTTTTCTCCTTTTTTTCTCTACCCTACCCTACTTGAAAAACAAAATCTTTTTCAAGTATAATAATACTTCCAATGGAGCCATGTGCACATCGAGATGATATACAAAATGATGTGGAGGCTTGAAATGCATGCTTTGGCACGTATCCGGATTTCAGAGACCAAATGATTTGACTTTGAAGGGATCAAGCATAGTTGAGGAAGAGAGTGATGTTGCATCTTAGTGACCATCTAGAACCGTATCTCAATATAGCTGTGATGTCCTTGGCCTTTCTGCTGATCTGGATCGTTCTTCATGTCTTCTTCTACCATGACCTTCATATCTTCCTCTTTTTGTTGATTCTTCTCTTGAATACATGGAGGATTTGATGGTAGCCATGAGAGAGCTCTCTCGATCTCTGCTTCTATGTCTTTTCTTTATCAAGTGCAGCCAATGGTTCTTTGACCTTCTCTTTTGCATCTTTTTCTACTGGATGTGGTCCTTCAATGATATCAATATAATCTCTTTTTTTCAATACTCTTCCTGAGCTATGGTGAATATCATTGAGCTCAAGAGGAGTTGTTTGGAAGCGTTGTACCTCAGCTTTGCAATTGGGTTGAGCTAATTTGATGTGTGGGTTTGGAAATGGTGGTTCCCCACTATATACTTGTCGAGCTTGTCTGTTATTTACGTTTGGGTTCGGTTGAGCAGGTAATTGGGGTTGCTTTAGTGGAGCAAGAGGTAATGGTTGCGGTTGAACAAGTGGTGGAGGCAAAGGAGTAGGAGGAGAGTTGTACTAGGGCCTCCACACCTAATGAGGTGCATTTCATTGAGGTTGTGGCTAAGCATAGGGGTGAAATGGATGACTAGCTGATTGAGCATGATATTGAGGAGGATATGACCAAGGAGGTGCTGTGGACCAGGAAGGACGAGTAGGGGGACCCCAAGAAGGTATGAATGCGACTTTATTGTGGTTGTAATAGGTGTGGGATGCCCCTTACATTCCCTGCTGGTAAATTCTAGGTCCATGTGGCCTCCTTTGGTTCATAAAATAGAGTGGTTCAGTGGCTCCTTCAGCCCCTTGGTATATAGCTTTAAATTCGAGTAAGGAAGGGTACTGATTTGTAGGATGGTCTTCTTCACAGACAAAACACACTTCTACGGAGTGCAATGGACATTTGTTCCTAGGATGCTTTCTAGTGCATCTAGGACAAAAGATGTCCAAAGCCTTCTCAACTTCCTCTTGCTTGTTTTGGATTCACAAGGTATCGATTTGCACGGTAATAGTCTGTCTCATCTCGGTTTTGAAAACTTCCATCTGATTTGCAATTTTTTTTTTAAGGAATGAACTAAATAGGGGGGTACTAGCTAGAAGTTCGATTCCCCTACCTCTTTTTCTGGCTACCATAGAATGGTTTCTAAACACAGTTTTTATGTCATCATAAGATAGCTGGTAGATATCTCCCCTAGCCAACAAATGGAGGGTATCTAGAAGGTCTTCCGGGACTCCTCTGAGTAGAACCAACTTCAGAGATTCGATTTCAAGTGTGCACCTGGCCCTTTTATAACTGAGTTGAAACTTCTCTTCTAGTCTTCTAAAGATTCATCACTCCCCATGGTCATTGGAAATATTTCCTCCTTTGTATCCTTTGACCTACAATAGTCCTGGTATTTGTTGTTAAAGGCTTGTTGCATCTGAGCGCAAGTTGTGATACTGTTTCTAGGTAACCCCATAAACCAGCATAGTGCTTCATCCTTGAGGGTAGAGGGAAAGAATTTCAACTTTTGTTGATCTTCTCCATTGTCATAGGTTTGACAAAGGACAGCAAACTCAAACAAGAAGTTATCAGGGTCTTCAGTAGTCAATCCATGGAAGTGAGGTAAGGCTAAGGGACTTATGTTTTTCATCTTTGTGTCCCCATTGGTCTCTCGGATGGGAAAGGTACCTTATATTCTCTCTCGATTTCCTTTATCATTTATGTTTTCATCCATGGTCTTAGGAGGAATAGTTTCTTACTCTTCTCCTATTATAATATCTCCGTATATCTCTGGAGGTTCACCTATAGGTTCTTCTGGATCACTGCCACCAAAGAAGAGAGAAGGGTGACTTAGTGATGTGGTGGGGGTGTTGGATAGGAATTTTCTTGAATTGTCTCTGTTCCTACAAGGTATGAAAGGAAATCTCTTTTCTGGGTAAAAATTTTTGTTTCTTTTTCTGCTTGTACCTGCAAAACTGGAATGGATTAAACAACAAATTGCAACTAACGAAAGTCTATCTTGCTGAACTGAAAATTACAGAATTGAAATGAAAGCAGGTAATGATTAATCTATTTTGTTGAAATGAAATTATGGAATGCAAATGAAAGCAAGAAATAGCTAATCTACGCTTGCTGAAATGAAATTTCAGAATTGAAATGAAAGCAGGAAATGTCTAATCTATGTTCACTGAAATGAAAATTGCAGAATTTGAATTGAAAGTAGGAAATTTCTAGTCTACTTTTGAAGAATTGAAATTGCGGAATTGAAATGAAAGCAAGAAATGTCTAATCTACTTTTGCATAATTGAAATTGAAAAATTGAAATTGCATAATTGAAATGAAGCAACTACTCTACTCTTGTTGAAATAAACTACTTAGTAGAAGCTTGCAGTAGAAAATAAAAGAAAAACATTGATCACAAAATACTCTGACGCTTCCCTGGCAATGACACCAAAAAGGTGGTGAGCTCCAGTATTGCAGCAATGATGCTACAACTCTTGGGACTCCCTACATTACTTTTATCAACCCGGTAGTTCGTAACAAACTTGGAAGCGACGGTGTTGTATGCATAAGTGCTAGCTCTTACTGCAGGCTGCCACTTGATCAGTTGGCACAAGTTCGCTAGGAGCTTAAGCCAAATTCTATGAGTTCTCAGAGAAGCTTTTAACTGTGATGGAAGAAAGCCAACTCAAAGGAGGCTATTCTACTTGCAGAAAGAAGATGAAAACTAAAAGGAAATGCAAACCCTAGCAAACCCTAGCGTTACCCACTAACCCTACTTTTGCAAGAAAGAGAAAGGAAACTAATAAAATAGATCCCATTGACTACTAAAAAGGAAAAATGCATGTATTTAAGCTAATTCTGAAGGAAAAGGTGGAAAAATCATGTTTTTGTACTTTTGAACAATTTTATGCAGAATTGTTATGCTTGTGTTTTAACTATTTGTGAATGTGCAAATGTTTTGTAGCAAAAGGAGATGGAGTTTGGATTTTGTAGATGATGAGAAAGGTGTGGAGGGATCCTAAGAAGTTCCTAGTACCCTTCTAGATATTCCGTTGCGATCAGACTTCAAAAAATCACTCGCATAAACTTCTACAGGAAGGCTGTAGGGGATCTACAGGAAATTCTACAGGAGGAGGTTGAAAGTGGTTTTTGGAGGTTTTAAGGAGAAGAAACAATGGGAAAAGGGAAAGGAAGGCTAGATTGAGGTTTCAAAGGGTCCAACACTTTGTGAATGAAGTTCAAACATGAAGAGATGGTTGGATTTGTTCAAAGGTCAAAGAAGTAATTTTGCACAAGCATGTAGAAATTAGGGCAGTTTGGGAAAATATGGTGAATGAGTGGAGGAGATCTTGAGAGATGGACTAGAGAAAGTTGGGTGATGGAAGAATGATAAGCTATCAGGGTCTATAAGTGAGCTGCACACTTACGTTTCAAAACTGTACCAAGTAATAACTAAAAAAACTGAGTTTTTCCTATTTTAACCTAATTCTGCCCTAAAAACTAGAAGAGTGCTTAACAGAACTTTATGGACAAGAAATTATGCAAGAAAGCCATGGAAATTGAACAAGAATAGATCTAAGCATGTAAATACAACTAATATTAACCTCTCCAATTCAAAATCTCTCACTAGCAATTGCATTAGAAAGCAAAAACAATGTTTTGGTGGCAACAAGAGTGTCTTGGTCTCAATTCATGGTCACAGAGAGGGAGAAAGGAGATCAAGGCCTGCTTGGTAGCCTTTTTGTGGATCTTCTTCTATTATTGTAGCAAACTATCTAATCAACTTGAAACTAGAACAACTATTCTAATCATAAAAAGCAACCTAAGTAACAAAGCAAGATTTAATCTAACCAACATAAATGATTTCATGAATGCAAGAAAACACATATAAATACAAAAAAGGAGGTGTTGGGCACTTGGGTTGGGCCCAACCCCAAGAGATAGAGCCCCCTCAGAACAATCAGTGCTGGTTCAAGACTAGATTCATCTTCATTGATCAAAAAAATAATAGTCGCATCATAAAACTGTCTACAAAAAGAGCTCGAAAATGAGTTGAATATAGGCCTGCACTAAAGTGCGAAAATGGACTGTTTAATAGCTAATATCTGATTAAAAAAACTGAGGCCCTAAGCCTTCCTATTTATATAAATGGATACTTCCAACAGTCATCCTAAAATCAAGGAACTCGGCTTCCTAGAACTGAAGATAACAGTAGTCCTACTTGACTTGCTCGGCTGGCCCTTGGAATCATCAATGTGGGCCTTTATACTTCGAGTTTCTAATGGAGAATTTGAGGTAAGGGTTCATAAATGAAAGGGACACCCTTCTACAAATCCTCTCCCTTGTTCTTCCTTGAACTTGGCTGCTAAATACTCATTAAACCTTTGATTTTTTCTCAAAATTGACCAAAAATCTGCATAAAGCACACATTAGACTTTTTGGCATAATGACTAACCCAATTCACTCTATTAGCATAAATATAATAAAAAAAATGCAATAGACTAATGAGAATGGTGGATTAAGTTGAATTAAGAGGCAAAATGAGCCCATATAATCACCCATTTCTGGGGCTCATCAGTTACCCCTGACCAAGGCTACGCCGATATCCCAAGGAGGCATTTTAGTAGGGTTTCAGGCTAGGAAACTTCCATGGATGAAATCATCCAATTTGATGACTTTTCTAGGGCATGTAGCAACTGAATTAGGGTTTGATGAGCCCTAATTGTACTGATTTGAATGTTGGGAGTGATGTTCCCAAATAGACTTATAACAATTACCCCCTAATCATGAAGTCGAAAATGATAATGTTGAGTGATATCCGTTATGATGTGTTGAGGAGGATCTGAAGCAGATGGAAACCTGCATCAATTAAAATATGTAACATCATGATATTTTGAATTTTTCATGAATTGCCGAGGGAAGGCATACCCATGCTCAACATACAAATTTTTCATTACATGTATATAAATCAGATAGTTGTCTACAGATATAGACCCATGATAGGATGACAATCTATGTAAAGCCATCATACGAATGATTCAGTACTCTCTTGAATTCATAGCTTGGATGGATGAAACTAGATCCAGGGTCTTCAATCTTGTCCAATCGTTCACTCAAGTATGATTCCAACCATGTGAAAATGTGATATGAAGTCAAACATGGGAAGACACCGTCTGATTACCAACCAATGTTGTAAGCCATTAATAGATGTGAGAGAGATCATCAATAATGATAATGATTCTCAAGGTACTACAGTACATTATGCATGGTGTGAATAGATGTTTTGAGGTCGAACACCATACAAATTCTTTCGGTCGAAGGCCTATGATGTCAACCTATCGCTGGAAGCAAGAAACTTGCCATTGATGTATGCAAGCCTCAAGTTACTGGAAGAGTGTTTCTAAGTCAACTTCTTCGATAATGTGTTGATGTCGACAAGAAGCGACTCATCGCAAAAGGGCCTTGTTGTATCCCCCATCAATGACACGAAATGAGCATAATGATTTTGAAGATAGAATGTGACTGACGACACAAGGTTCAAGAATGGCAGTTATGAAAATGAAGGCTTATGAGTATTGCAAAGGATGAATTTTACTGAGTAACTTCTCTTGAACATGTCAACAACACTGAATGAGTTGGCAGCATTGACCCAAAACCAAAGTGATGGATGGTATGATATACCATAGGTATGATAACCATCAATTAGATAACCCAACCCAAATAGTCACAGAGATGAAGTGAAAGTGTCATGTTCAAGAGTGACTTGCTACAATAAAGTGATTTATCCCTTTTCCCATTTTCCCTAGACATTGCTAACCAGTTCCTCTTTATTTTTTTTAACAATCTTGAGAAGCATAACATATTCTTGTAGTATAATTCCACCCTTCGGGTGAATCCATCGCTATGTGATGTTTTAACGAGTCTAGTGAAGGTGAAACTTGGCCTTGTCATGATGGACAAGTTTGTCACGATTTGATGTTTTAATGAGTTTAATGACAATGAGAACTCAGTCCTTTTCATGTTTAGAGAGTTTTAAAAGGGACAAAAATAAAACTCCACAAGTTCTTTTTCGTAAATTTGTCTCTCAAGTTTGAAAAAGCATAAAATAATACAAGAGAGAACCTATTGACCATGTTCAATCAACGTATTCATTTTTCATAAGTAATCTATCTCAATCCGAAAAAGGGTTAAACTTATACTAAGTAGATGTCATTTCCAATCCATTTATGAGCTAAAAAGGACAAGTGCTTGGGAATCCTTTCATATTTCAAGAGTCTGAAAAGAACTTAAAGAGGACTCCACTTAGAGGAATGAGTGGTGTCTAGGATAGCAACTGGTTCCGGTGATGTTGGAACTCCTCAAAACATGTTGATTTATGTGAAGAGGATGTCTAATAAGACCACTCATTGCAGTTGTTCATCAAAAAGGGTAAAACAACCAAGTGAATGCGTATGATTGACCAAGGAGATAGTGACAATGGAAGGAGAAAAACCAAGGCTCATTTGATGGAAGAGGCTAATAGAATGGAAATCACAAGGGTTAAAATGGAGATGGGTTCGTTTTTACACAAGCTTGAACCATAGAGAACTATGCTTGGATTCACTTTCATGTTTACACAAGCTTGAAATGAAAAACTGTGCTTGAGATTGGTTTACATGCCCCCCACATGATGACTCGATTCTAGGTGCATGCCCCCCAAGCTTCATTACATTCACCTAAGTAGACTACTCATGGCTATTAGGTGGATGGAATGAAGGTTCATTTACGAGATCAAGTGAAAGACTTGACTGGGATTTTACGAGATCTAATCAAAGACTCGAATTGGAACTTTGCTCCAAGGGACCTTGTTTCATTTTTTAATGAGCTTGACATAATACGAGGAACTCTACTCAGAGTCATTGTTTCATTTTTCAATGAGCTTGACACAAGACAAGGAACTCTGATCTGGGACCTGTTTCATTTTTTAATGAGGTTGACATAGTGAAAGAACTATCCTCATATTCCTTGTTTCATTTTTTAATGAGCTTGACACAAGACAAGGAACTCTTCTCATGGACCTATTTCAGTTTTTTAATGAGGTTGACACAGTAAAAGAACTATCCTCATATTCCTTGTTTCAGTTTTTGATGAGCTTGACACAAGACAACAAACTAGTCTCATGGACCTATTTCATTTTTTAATGAGGTTGACACAGTTAAAGGACTACCCTTATATTCCTTGATCATGACCCATAAGAGGTCATGACTTCCAAGAGGTTCTCATCAAATGGGAGAAAACTCTCTGGAAGGGATATGTAGCACAAAATGCAATAGAGAGATTTGGTTCCAATGCCCCCAGTACATAATGCACAACATCAAGGACTTGATCATCAATTGATGTAGACATGGAACGGGTTGCCACATAATTGACCCATGGTGGGGAAGATACCATTGGGACAAAAGAACCATTTAGGGAATATGGTTGATTGGAAGCCATAATTGGGCCAGGAAATGAAAGATGGTCAATAGTGACAATTCTACCTTCATGCGGGAAGCACATCACTCAAAAGAGTGTTGAAACAATAGCTCCCATGTCATAAACATAGTCGTCCCCAAGACATAAATTGTAATCTAAATGGCCTGGGACTACCATCACATTTAGATAAAAAAATTCCTACCAAAGTAATAGGCAACTGTGGAAGGATCCCTAATCGTTGACTAGTTCCTCTGTTAAAGGCTAATAGATTCTAAGTAACATGCACAAGTGGCGTCAAATCAAGTGCCTACCAAGCAGTGGAGGAAAGGATACTCATAGATGCACCTTCATCTATAATAGTGCCAGATACAATCATATTATAAACCTATACAATGATTTGGAAAGGCACATAAGAAGAAAGATGACATCCTGCCATTCAATTCCAATCAAAGGAAGTGACTAGACTAATTGGAGGGGATACTGTAAGAATGGGAGAATTACCCACTTGAGTTACGAGAATGGGAGGATTTCCTCCTGTCTTGGTAGAATAGGAGGGTTTCCTCGAAGTGCATTGGAATATGAAGAAATGAAAAGAACCTGAGTGGTATCATACTCACTCTCTATAGGGAAGGTACTATTAACTGAAGGTGAAGTTGGGTCAAGTGGTTCCTCGACTTGTGATTGGTCAGGTATAGACTCATGGGATTCACATTCAGAGAGAGTGGGTTTGACCGACGGTTAACTTGGGTCAGTCACTTCATCAACTAGTGAAGGATTAAGGGAGAGTCTCCTTAACGAGATGGAAGTCGATGCAAAGAAGCAGGATGGTTATCCAACACTCTTTGGGATTCATCCAAATAGGGACAAAGGTGAATGGGGTGATTCCATTTGCATAACCTACAGGGAAACTTAACTTTACCCTTCTTTACATGAACTTTACTACCACTAGTTTAGCATGATCTTCAGAAGTTGATGACACAGGATGATGTGAACAAAAACACCATTCTTCTAAGATCTGAGAAATACCAGAACAGTTTCAAAGTATATGGTCTCCTGTATAAAGTTTGCAAGGATATTGAAGTTTGTGAGGCTTATCAGATGGTTTCTCATTAGATGTTGGATTCAAAGCAATGGTTTCTTGGTTGCCCCTTGCTGAACTTTCTTCTTCCCCTTCTTCTTCCCTTTCTTCTTCTTCTTATCCACCTAGTTACTAGTGTCAATACTTTCACCAGGCAAAGAGGAAGAAGGGGAGGAAGAAACAATCGACGAAGAAGGTAAAGGGTCCACTTTAGGATCAACTGGAGGTTGATTTTGTCTAGGTGGAGGAGTACTCAATTGTGGAGAAATCACGACATTTTGAACCAAGGAGGTTGAAAACAACCATACTGGCAAGCCAATGGTAAATCTTGGAAGGGATAATGTAGCCATATAAGGAGCACTAATATTTCCAAAGGAAGGAAAAGGACTAGGATTCCTATCAAAAGGAATTCCTTGATCAGTGGACTCTGGAGTTGTTGGAATATGTCTCAACCTAAGATAAACTAAGGAGTGATGTGGAGGATGTTATGCGTGGTCAATTAATTTTATTTTAATCAAAATATCATAACAAAAAAAGAGAGGATAATCTAGGCAAAATGATTACTAAGTAACTATGAACTGCAATACACTACCTCAGTAAACCAAGAACTTAACATACATGTAGGTAATCTCCCTGAATTTTGTTTTTGGTGTATCATAGTATACAAGGTGGCCAACTCAGTTACCTATGGATGGATAGCAACCTAATGTAGTACTCCCATATATACCCAAAAGTACATGGAGGCCCTATCTATTTTAGCATTATCTAATGCGAAATTGCGTAGTGAGAGCATTCTTTTATAATTTTTGTACTATAGCACTACCATATATACCTGAAAGTATGTGGACGAGCTATGATATTCTTACTTACATGGAATTCTGTATCACACTCGAAATGTATAGTAGACAATTAATGACAACTTCTATTATTAATGACGCCGGAACACGTCTCTATCCTAGACCTCTAAATGTTATGCGTTGTTATTACTATAAAAAAATTTGGACAACTTGTATGGTTTCAAATTTGTAAGTTAGTCTTGGTCAAGCCATTTCTATTGTTTTGTTTAGGGAGTATAAAACATAGGATAAAGTCTTGTTCTCATTCTTAAATCAGGTCAATAATCTCATTTTAACTATCATTAGTACCACATTGGTTCATAGGTGTCATGTCTTAAGACTGTTTTAAAGTTGGTATGCGCTACAAAATCAACTAGGAGTTTTTTTAGTGCAAACTCATAAAAATACATTATACGCTACAAAAACAAGGATTCATAACTAGGAGATTTCGTAGTGCAAAACCCAGAATTTGCACTAGTTACACTACAAAATCAGGGATTCGTGCCAGATCTTGTCTAGTTGTCTTTTCCATCAAAATCCATTAATGTTTCATCACCATGTGTCAGTCCTTGAACCATGCCTATCACATGCAGTCATTCATTCTCATCATTATGTTAGCTAGATGTCTTGTACGCATTCTTTCAAATTTCAAAAATTAAGGCAAGGTGAGTTAGTCTTGGTTTTTCTTGTGTTCCTTTCATGCATAAGAAGACAATTGGAAAACTTAAGGATGACACTCATCAAAACTTTTCGAAAGCTCAAGCGAGGCAGTTCTTAGTTTCAAATTCAAGCGACGCATTGTTCAAACCAATACAGTGTAGTTTTATCTTCAAGTTTCCTTGCAGGGATTTCATAGACATGTCTGAAGAAAGGAAAAATCACAGATCAGGCCAGTGTCTTAGAGCTGAGCCTGAAGGTTTAGATGTTCTCATGAGAATTAGAGAGGTTGAACATGCATGCAAATAAGTGGGTTGTTGGAGATTCTGTGAAAAAATTAAAGGTGGTCATGTTCAAGTAACTAAAGATTTTGCTTTCGATTTCACTACTTTGAATTCAAGATTTGGAGTGCTATAAATTCCAATTTCTCCTGAGGTCATATCTATAGTCACCGAGATACCAAGAGGCCAGGAAAGATGGTTTAAGAACTTTAAATTCAAAATGGCACCCTGCCAAGAATTTTTGAAGCCAGAATTCATAGGCTCAGACTTATCCAAATCATTTCCCGGAAGTTATGTAAAGGATTCATATGCCAACCTGCTGACATCCATCCAAAGATATTTTACCTATGAGGGAAGATATCATAAGGTGTACTCTTACCATTTTAAGCTCCTATTACATTTCACTGGAAAGATATCTCTTGATTTACCTTTTTATCTGTTTCGTAACATTGGTAAAATGTCTGATAAGGTTCAATTGAAGAAAGAAGCTTGTGAAACCTCCTTATTCCATCATGGGTTGATCAAGTTGATTGTTTTACAAGAACTTCAGAAGATTGGAAGAGAATGATCTGCTTTCTTGTTTATGGCAAGCTTTAAAACTAAAACAGGACTTAGCCCTAAGGTTAAGGAGAGTTCAGCACCAATACGAAGTCATCAGGAGGAAACAAGATCAAGAAGATTTATGAAATTGAAAGCCGGAAAGAAGGTGAAGGAGCCCATGGCACCACTAGCAGTCCAAGACACCCCTCAACAGTCACAGCGGAAAAAGGTTTAGATCAATGAGGTTTTACAAGAGCAGTCTATTGATAAAATTGTGCAAAGAAGAGTAACAAGAAGTCAATTAGCCAAGGAGATTGGGAAGACCATGATTGCTTATGGAAGGCTAGCTTCAAAGGGAATTTTGAACGATCTCCTCCAGGCCATGGACATAGAAGAGACTCCTCTGGTCCAAGTAGAGCTATTTGAAGCCAGCAAGAACAAAATCAAAAGAGTTAAATCTTCAAAAAAGCTTTAATTTGATGACCAGGTCTCATAGTTTGTGTTCAAGCTGAGAAGACCTATGACAAGACATCCAAGAAGGATATAAGAGGCATATCCAAAAGCAGGTGAGATGAGGGAGGTAACAGAATTACATGAAGAACCAGTGGTTCCATCAGAAACATCATCACAGCTGCACAAAGATGACAGAGGTAAGGCAATTATCACTCAGTAGGAGGAATGTGGTTTTGAAGAGGTAAAAAAGAAATTGAAGCTTGACAATCTTGAGATTTCCAAACTTAGAATAAAGCAAGGAAACATGCAATTAAGGAAGCCAATTTCAACAAAATGGAGGCTGTCTGGGAAGATAAAACAGTTTCAATACTTGAAGTAGTTAGCTGTCATGCTCAATATTTCACTTGGACGGTTCCTGCAATAAAAGAGGGAAGATATATAAAAAGGGTCAATGAAAAATTAAGAACTGGAATTCGAATGATGAATAAACAGATCAAGGATTTGAAGATTCAACTAAATGAACTAGAAGAATAGCCTCAACATAAATGAAGCAGATAGTATTTGAAGCAATTTTGGGACAATTTTGATGTGAAGCTTACTTTTTGAAGATTGAAGGTCATTTTGGATAGATAATGTCAGATTATTTGTCTCATAGCATGTGGATAATCCATAGAAAAATCCCCAAAAACGACAAAAACTATGTTCTTGAATCACATAGCAGTTTCATAGCGCGCTACGAAACTGCTAAAAATGACATATAATGCACAACAATTTTATAGCGCTCTACGAAACTGCTACTGTAGAAGATACAAATGGGTCACCTCAGAAGTTTTGAACACTAAACAAATGAAAATTCAAAGAATGAGAAGCATCTAATAACTCCAAACTTTGCGCTACGAAAACAACAGTCATTTCATAGCTCGAATAGTTGTCATGCTTCAACAAGCATCTAAGGGGTTTTGTCTTAGCACGAGTATAAGATCAAGACCTTTGGTCTAATTCAAGGCATCACATGTTATTAAAATGATAGGATGGTTAGCAGAATTCAAGGAACCACTTTGGAGACCAAAGCAGAAAACAGGGGCAGTTTTCCTAGTATCCAAGGACACATAAAGGACAAGCAATCAAAGGCCAGCATGAAGTTTAAAGTCATCACTCAAGCCAAAGATGAAGAGGGATAGATGTCAAATAATGAGTTTGTTTTCATAGCTAAGGTTTTTGCCAGCATAGACAAGGAGTTACACTCCTAGTCAAATTAGGTCTCTAAGACTGTTAGTTTACAGTCAGTTGTAATTAATAGTTTGTTTAAAGTTTGATAGGTGTCAAGTCTAGAGAAATTCGAATTCCCCTCTTGCTAGAGGAAGGAATTCAAGATTGTAAAAAAACTCTATATATTACAAGAGTTTTAGTGTACCATTGGTTGGAAAATTTTCAGAGAAAATACTCACATTGTGTCATTGTAGAAGATTATGTTTTTATGAATATAGACTTTGGCTTTACTTCTCAGGATTCAAGAAGAGTTCAATGGTGGCTTGTTTTATGTTTTTCCTCATTTCCTTATTTTCAGTAGTATGAATGTATGATACTTAGAACTCATTGGCAATGCTCTAACTTCCTTCATGCATTTGTAGACTGTGTTTCCTTCCTATTTCTATGTGTTAACTGATATCTTGAACTTTTGATGCCCTGACTTCCATGTTCAGCTAATATTGTTGTCATGCTAAGCATCTTCTGACCCCATAGCCCAATCAATGTTTATTGACTGTGTTTTAACCATTTACACTCCTTCATTTTTTTTCATAGAGTTAGCCATCTAATACATTATCAAAATCTTTAACCTAGTGAGAGGGCCCTCTCAAGTTGAGGAGGCTAAGCCTTAGTCAAAAGTTGGTTTGAAATAGTTACTCAAGGTCTACCTGATCAACAGCTTGTCAGGGTTAGGTTTTGCGATAACATGCGTTAAGTTACAATGCTTCATTTGGTTAATTGAGATAAATTTTAGTTGATATTGCTTAAAATTTTGTCTTTCGGGTTCACTGCGTGATGTTTCTAAAATTCCTAGAATGCAACTATAATGAGGAAAATTCTTTTCATTTGATTTGAATAATGAAAACCTTAACTAAAATGGATATAGCAATCATATTCATTAAACAAAAAGCATAGAGCACATCTAATGCATCTTTCCCTATACTATTCCTACAAGCACACACAAACCTGTAAATTCATAATGCAAGTTTTTCTTTTCATTTCCTTTGATGTTTAGATGAAAAAATGAAACTAAATGCACATACAACCAATCAATGCTTGTCACAAGAAGCGAAGACTTTATGACAGTTTATTTTTCAAAGAAATGAAGACTTTACGACACTTAATCTTCAAAAGAGACTAATCGATGTAAGCTAAGTTTGACAATGAATTGATAATGATAAATAAATCACTTAAGAAAAAATAAACAATCAATGTCAAAGTAGGGCTAGGAGAAGAAATGCAAATTGATTTCATAACCATAGAAAACATTGATCTTTCAGCAAACAACATCAAAAGAAAATTTGGGATAAAGCAAGCCAAAGATGGGTTTTTTATCCTGACAGGGACCAACACAGCCCTGAGTGGGAGACATCATTTTGTAGTGCACTATCTCTAAGCTAAGGATGCTCTGCACTGCACTGTTGTTGACACCTAATCCTCATGATTGGGTGAATTTATGTAAATAATTAAATTAGGAATGTGAACAGTCATCAGGAGATGAACTGAACAGTCACACCCTATTGTATATAACAATAACATACCTGATGGAATGAGATGAATTAGTTTTTCTCCCAAATGGATTTACCGCCTAGCCTGACATGGTATCAGAGCCAGCTCCTTGTTTTAGCTCTTATGCTCCTGTAACTCCTCTGTCTGCCATATCCCCTCTGGCCTGACATGGTATAGTCCTGAGTTACCTACGCTCTTTGCTCTGTCCATAACACACTGCCTCTGCCATATTCCTTTCCAGCGCTACCTCTGTCCATAACGTGCACTACCTCTATCCATATTCCAAAAAAAAAAAAAACATCACTCATTCTATTGAACACTTTCTTTTGAACACTTTCTATTCATTCAGATTTATGCTTTGATACCTTAAGCTCGTCTCTTGAATGCTTAAGCTCATCTATTGAACACTGTCTATTGAACACTTTCTATTGAATGATTTCTATTCATTTAGATTTATGCTTTGATACCTTAAGCTTGTCTCTTGAACGCTTAAGCTCATCTATTGAACACTGTCTATTGAATTCTTTCTATTCATTCAGATTTATGCTTTGATACCTTAAGCTCGTCTCTTGAACACTTAAGCTCGTCTATTGAATGATGTCTATTGAACGTTGCTCATATATGTGAACGTTGTCTATTGAAATCAGAGGAGACTACCATCTTTATTAGCCAAACCCTGGTTTACGCACAGTCCCATTCATGAACCAGAGAATGCAAGTTTATGGTTTACGCACAGTCCCATTCATGAACCAGAGAATGTAAGTTTATGGTGGAGGCTCTTTTCCTCTCGTTATTTGAGGTGGAGGATTTTGGTACCTACGCTTGCTCTTTCACAGTATTCGAAGCGACGAGCCAGTGTTGCACTAACATCTTTGAGGTGTGTCCCTACTTGACAAAGCAGTTTGTGAGCCACGGGTGTGGGGCCTTCCTGACCATGAGTTTTATGGTCTTCTCTTTGTTCGGTGTGGACTGTTGATGAAAACAATGTGAATGTGCTTAGCGATTCTCCATATATGACCATTTCATTGTCTCTGGGCTATATTTATCTCTTATTGAAAGTTAATGGGGATCTGATTTTTTACTTCACATGGATAAAGGCCACATGGAATTTGGTGAATTTTAAACTCGTGTGAAAGGATTGGGCATCCCATGTTGTATACTCCGCATGCATTGAATGATTTTTATTGGTAGATGTGTACATTTTTTAAAGTCATTTTCTGTCTGTGTATTGAAGTTGTGATGACGGTGATTCAATGGGTACAAGAAAATCTTATGTTAGAAATTTTAGTGGATGATAATACCCTTTGAGAATGCCCTTCTGAGTACATTTTTACTGTATATTGGCAAAAATATTTTTTTCTATCAGCAAAAGTTTTTTTACAGAATGCATTCAATCATATCCATGGTAGGAATATTTCTCACTGGCAAGGAGAACTATCCTGAATGGTATCGGATGATAAAACACACCCTCATCTTCAATGAGTTGTGGAAAGGAGTGTGTACCGGAGAAGGAGACAATGACCCAGTATAGCCTACCTCAGACAAAGAGCTCGTCATTTGGGAAAACAAGAACAACAAAGCTTATGCATTAATCGCAACATCTGTAAATGAAGAGGTGAGTCGCCATATTTCGTCATATCACTTCCTTTGAAGCTTAAAAAGCTGAAAGACTCTATGACTCACATTTGCATTGAAGTCGTTCAACTCATGATTAAAATCTTCACTCTTGAACTGCAAAATAATGATCCTCTTGCTCTTGCATCTGAAGTAAATTCTATAATGCATGATATCAAATCCACTAAGTTTGAATTGGATATTCCTCTTATTTCTTTTCTCAAGGCACTTTATCCTACTTACTCCAATTATCTTGAGTCATTACAAGCAAATGGAAATCTCAAAGATATAACCTTTGGCTCTCTTGTGAAAAATTTTGCTGAAAGAGAGAAAGCTTTCAGAAAGAAGATAGCCCCTGAATCTTCTGAAAAGACTGTGTGCCTTGCTCATAAAGAAAATCATCCTACTCAAGATTCTACAAGAGGAAGAGGTGGACGAAGAGGAAGAGGAAGATATTTTAGAGGTAGGGGGGCATAAATTCTCAAGGAGAAAAGGCATATTTTCACTACATTCGCTGTAAAAGAAATGGATCACATGATGCCTCTACATGCAAGCTATCATGGGACAAAATTGAGAAGAAAAGAAACCAATAGAAAGGTAAAACTAATGATACAGACAAAGGTAAAGCACCTGAATCCACTCACTATGTTGAGGCACAATGTAATATTGGAATAAATGAAGATTTGTTTAATGCTTCACTTGCTTCATGGAAAAATGATTGGTTTCTTGATTTAGGAGAAACCTGCCACATGACTCATAGAAAAGATGTTTTTGAAGATTTCACTGACAATGTTGATGGAGCATTATACTTTGCAGATCAATCAAAAATCAAGCCATCAGGGCTTCGCACAATCAGGCTTAGACTGCTCCATCATATTCTAGACTTTCTTCTGGACCATATTCTATATCTCCCACAGCTCAAGAGAAACTTGTTGTCCTTCATCCACATCCGCCAGCAAGGTCACTCCATTCATATTTTTGATGGCAAGCTTGAGGTAAGAAAAGAATCTAAACACTCACTTGTCATGAGGGGAATAGAAGAAGAAAGGCTTCTCAAACTGCAAGGAACATCTCATGCACAACATTTCTCATACAATTCTCATCATGAAGAAGGTACACTTCCATCAAGTTTATTATGGCATGCTAGATTTGGACATTTGAACTATGACAATCTCTGCTTATTGAAGAAAAATGGTGTTGCTGGTTTGCCTACAATTCCTAGAAAACTTAAGCAATGTGATGCTTGCATTGTAGGA